>VYZV01035664.1:4141-17075 GCA_013401275.1 Pandion haliaetus | reverse complement strand
GTGTTTGAGGTTTTTTTTTTTTTCCCTTTAGAATGATTTTTCATGAGAAATTCATAGTAGTTTAATATGGTGTCTAGAACTGGTTAAATCTTTTTTTATGAATATTTTTTCTAAATCCAGATGTTGTATAGGAATGTGTTAATATTAGTGATGGGTTAGTTGAATAAAAGTGAAACCATGTAGTTTCTTCCTTATATTGCCACAGTAGCAATGTTGTTTTCAATATTATTATTTTATTTTATTTATTTTATTTGTTAGTTCTTGTTTCAATGGTCCTAAGTTGAAAACTATGGAGGAAAAACAAAACTAAAAAACTTCTGAGTGTAATTCAAGTAACAGTGTTGGTTTTTAATATGTTGGAATTTCACAAGTATTTATTTTCCTATAATATTTGTTTAAAAAAATAATCTTGTTCAGCAGAGCCAAACATCATTAGGATGACATAATACCTTGAAGGAAGAATTCTCTTTAGCTTTCATATGGTCCCTGTAGTCATTTTTAGTTGTTACTAATAGTGACAACTGACCAACTGACCTGATACTTAGGTACTGGACTTAAATATTGACCTACTAAAGTCAATGAAGTAGTGTCAGTTCACATTTTCTGGGGATTTAGCACTATACATTTCATTTAAGGAGACACATCAGCAATTGAAGAGCAAACTTAATTCTCTAAATATCATGCATAAAAAAGTTAATGCTCCTGTAAAGACTATTTACGTATTTAAGTAATATATCTTTAAGTCATGCATTCAATGTTGTCATGCTGCACTTCTAGTTAAGGGTCAAGAATCAAGCCTGAAGGGTTTCTAGTTACATCAAGCAATGTAAAAGCAAGGATTAATCTTTCAAAATACATTGCTTAAAAGAGAGGGAGAAATGAAGGGTAATGTATAGCAGGACTTTGGAACCTCTTCTGTGTTCCTAAAGTCCATACTCTATGAATACCCTAACCAGTAAGAATGTTGCTTAGAATACTTGCAGAAATATTTGTAAATGGTTAGCAAATATTGTAGATTACAGGAAAGTTAATTTAGAGTCACAAGTATTCACATTGAGAATCTGATGCTAAGACTGACTTCAAGTTATCAAATCTTTGCAGTGACTTTTCTCTGAATAAACTGAGTATAATTGCATTATTTAATCATGAAAATTCAAATGGAATCTCATCATGTGGAATATGGAAAAGTATTTTATTTTATATGAAAGGATTTTAATTCTTACTATTTCAGAGACAATTAAAAATTCATTATAGGCATTTTAAGGCACTATCTTGATAGTTATTAAAAACATTTAATTTTATAACTGGAGGTCATGGCCATTACATATAGTCTTAATCTTCGTTAAGAAAAACTCATCAATTTATTGGTATTTCAAAGGTTTTCCATATGCATTAATCTTTCTCCTATGAACAAATAAGAATATGAGGAAATTTTCCTTCTTTCCAATCGGAACATTTTGGAATATCTAAGACCAGATGTAACCAAATTATTACTGCGATATTTTGTTTGAATACTGTAAGTCTTATGGCTTTGATGCTGCAAAAATGCCTGTGGTTGATAACTGTGGGTATAGAAACCTGATTTGATCTCAGTTCTACTACATGACACTTCTGAGTTACAAAATTAACTATTTCCTTTAATATTCCATTTAGGGAGTAGAAGAAAAAGAGATAAGCACTAGACCAAACCAGGCTGGAAGGTGACTGATAGCAAAGTGTGAGTAGAAATCTATTTAAGTTCCATTTTTGTGTAATATTCATCTATGATGGAGGTGTGTAGTGTATGAACACACAAGTGGGATTTGTTAAATACATAAAACAAGCAACACCACATTTTCCATGGTTCATTGTTTTCAGTTCCACAAATCTAATCTTGCTACATTCCATATTTTCTATGTGAGAGCAGAATAAACTAGAGGATTTTGGATATGAAATAATTTCTTCAGAATTAATTCTTTTTTTTTATATGCAATGTATTTTGGGATTAGTTGCACAAAGACATCTGGTCTCTGAATTGAACTCTAAGCCCTGAACTCTAACACCCTAAATGCTATCTACAATCTAAAGAGAATCTAAATGCCGTAGAAGTCATACATAAGAAAGAGTTAAGTAAGTGGGGACCATTCCAAGGTAACCCATAGAAAATGTTGAATAAAGAAGAGAGTTCATATCTAGCTATTTGACTTTCCTGTGCTGGAAAGAGAAAAAGCTAATTTATAGATAACATATGTTGCTTATTGCTTTATTTTGTAATTTACTTCATATGCATGTCTGACTGTGTTTTCCTGTCAGTGACTGTGAAATAAAAAGTAGGTTTTGTGTGGTTTTACTAGAAACATAGCCATTTAATTAAATTTTAACATATTGTGGTCTATCACTTTAATATATGGTACATTAATTTTCTATGACACTGGCATGCTGTGCTGATGGATTTCTCAGTCTACCAAATGAAGTAAACCAGGGACTTTCCTGGCAGTTTAATTTTTTCTGGATGCAATGGCTTTAACATTCTTTTTGGGAAGACAGTCATCAAAATTTGATATTTCATTAAATGTTTGAACTTCTTTTGTAATATGTATTCAGTCTTGTCACTGTAATAATGATTGCCTGTTGTACTCCACCTTTGTTAGTGAAAGTACCGCAACCTTACTCAATGACAGTTGGGCTTTATTATCAAGGAGAAATTATTTAAGAAACTGGAAGTCATAAATAGCTTTCCATCATGGCAGTAATTGTCACCATCCTCTGTAATGTCAAAAAAATTAATCTAGTCTTATCATTAAGCTTTGTATGGTTTCTTTTTTTTTTTTATTTGGGGGTGTGTGTCGTGTGTTTCCCTTGAATAATTTGTTTAAATTTGTCAGTGAACAAATTCCTCATCCCGTAATAAGTACATGTTTAGATTTTTCTGCATGACTCTTGCATCTACATTTTGTGACCTGATGATAAGGAAAATAAGCTGCAAACCCTCTTTTTTTTCTTTCCATTTGTGGGTCAGTGATTATTACGAACTAGAAGATTTTTGTTTCTTGTTAATTGCTTTGCTGAAGCAGGGATGGCTGGGACATACCTCTTTCATGTTCATGTCAGGAAAATTTTCCCCGAGCATCTGATGATTATGCTTATGTGTCAGTATTAGTGGTTACAGTTGTCCTTTTCTAGATTCTCTACAGTATATACAAGAATTTCTGTCCCTAAGAGTTTGTTTGAAATAAAAGATGAGAGACAACAGATAAGAAAGGAGTGGGAAGATGAAGAAACTATATGTTGGTATTGGTATACAGGTATAATAAGCATTCTAATAGACAGGTTTTTAGTATTGTCATTATATCTTCACTTCATTTTTGGATCACTTACAGTGACCTCTTAGTGAAAAAAAATTTTTCAGATGCATTTTCATTGACGTTGGTAAGCAATTTGTTCAAAGGGTAAGGTGCCACAGTGGAGAAAACATTAACATACTTCCGACTTTGCCTTCAAGAACATACTGGAATTCAGATCTTAATTGAAATATAAGTATGATGTGTATAGGGTCTGAAGACAAAGATGGAGGTGCGGAGTGAAGGAAAGAGACAAGACGTGGTTCCAGCTCTGGTCTTTGAGGCATAATTCTGCAGAATTCACAGTTGTATACTGGAAAATGCAGTTGAAATATTGCATGTATCTAGTCAAGGATAAAGGATATTAATGGGAATAAAATATGGGATAATATCCTGGGCAAACATCTGAGGTGTGAGGGGTTGAGTGAGAAAGGCACTTATATCTACAGCATGGCTTTACCTAGTCTGGGTGTGAAAATTAAAAACATTCCCAACATAGATCCTGCCAAAGTGGAAAGAAAGAAGGAAGATGAGCTTTTGGACAGCTGCAATATATTAATTTTAGGACCATACATACAGTGTTCCTAATACACTACTTTGCAGAGGTTTTTTCTTATTTCACTGCAATTTGTACTCCAAGGGCACAATATGTGTGGTGAGGAATGCAAGTAAAAGATCTTATGGGGAACAAAGATGTTCCATTCTTTGTGTAGCATTACGAATTTCTGTGTCCACATGCAATATGTTGTGATATGGGATTGCTTCTGAAAGGGTAGCGTTATGCAGCAAGACAGACTTTCTACACTCTTCTGCTCATTAATGCAGCTTTACTGCACTTTGTGAGTGTGTTGCTCCCCTTTTAATACTTCGCAAAGGATATTGAAAGGGGTTTTGAAATACTGTAAATTGATAAGATGCATTTTCAGGCTGTAAAGTTAAAGAGGTAATAGATAGCATTTAAGTAGAAAGCACTTACCATAAATGATGGTTTATTGTTGTTTTTTTGTCAGATACGTAGCTTAGTGTGTAATTTATGACACTTCCATCAAGCTAGTTCTACTGCACAGTCTGGACTTTTCAAATATGATATGAAACTAGACTGAATTCTGTTTCTGCTCTATGTTCACATTTTAACTCTTCAGAAACAGTTGACTTTAACAAACATAATGTCGTGGTTTCGGTTTCAGCCCAGCCGGTAACAAAGCACCACGAAGCCTCTTGCTCACTCCCCACCTCCGCACCTGGCCATGTTGGGATGAGGAGAAAATACAAAGGCAGGCTCGTGGGTCGAGACAAGGATTGGGAGGGATCACTCCCCACTTATGGTCACAGGCAAAAGACAGGCTCAACTTGGGGAAGAAACAAAATCAATTTAATTTACTACAAATCAAATCAAACCAAGGATATTAGGAAGGAAAACCAAACCTCAGAACACCTCCCCCCCACCCCTCCCTCCTTCCCGGCTCAGCTCCATTCCCTGTTCTTTCTACCTCCTCTCCCCGGCGGCACAGGGGAACAGGGGATGGGAAGTTAGGGTCAGCTCCCCACACATTGTCTCTGTCTCTCCTTTCCTCAGGGGGAGGATTTCTCACTTGTCCCCTGCTCCACCGTGGGGTCTCTCCCACGGGAGGCAGTCCTTCACGAACTTCTGCAACGTGGGCCCTTTCCGCGTTCTGCGGTTCCTCCCGAATTTCCCTGGCGCGGGTCCTTTCCGCGGGCTGCTCTCCAGTCACACACTGCTCCAGCGCGGATTTTCCCATGGAGTTACCGCCATCTTCAGGAGCCTCCGCTCCACCATGGACCTCCCTGGGCTGCAGGGAGACAGCCTGCTGTCTCACCAGGGGCTGCAGGGCCATCAGCCTCCTCAGGCGCCCCTCCTCCCCCTCCTTCTTCACTGACCTCAGTATCGGCAGAGGGGTTCCTCTCACGTTCCCACCCCCACACACTGCTGGTTCCCCCTCTTAGATATGTTCTCCCAGAGGCGCTCTTACTGTCACTGCTGGGATCAGCTTGGGCCAGAGGCGGGTCTGACTTGGAGCCGGGGCAGCTTCTAGCAGCTTCTCACAGGAGCCACCTCTGCAGCCCCCTCCCCCACTACCAAAGAAAACCACGCCACACAAACCATAACACATAGCTTTTATGCCAATTTTATGGTGGAACAATTCCGGTACTCCTGCTTTCAGGCTCTCCACTATCCCAAAGGGTTTCCAGCTCAAATGGATGATCAACAGTTAACAACTGAAACCATCCTTATCTAGAAGAAAATGTTCTTGCAAACAGTGAATTATTTGGCTGTGTATATGTTGATTGTCATGGTGACAACTTATTTGCATCACAACCAGAATTTGCAATAGTAGCCAAGCTACTCAAACTACTATCTATGTCAACACTGTTCCTCATATGACTGGAATGACTTTTACTACAGTAAAGCACTGAGTTTATTGGGCCCAGGCTACAATGCTCCTAATCATCTAGCTGTGTAACCTATACATTCACTAGTTGTGTTTCTTTAGTAGGAAGTATAGGTTATTGAGAAAAGCAAAGTACCAAATCCTGTTTTATTGCTTAGCTTTATTACAGTCACCCTAAAAGGATTCTCTCATGTCTAAGAACATGGTGGTGTTTACTTTCCAGAAGCACAAGATATGTACTGTATGGGTTTGTTCTGTATCAGAACATATTTTTTTCTCTGCTTTATTCCTGCATCAGTTAACAAGGGTGTTCCTCAGCACTCTGTTGCAGCAGAGTTTGGCAGAGGTGACAGAGGTTGTGCTGGGTTGTGGTGCAGCACAGCCAGCTAACCTAAGCAAACCATTAATGGAAGCCGTGGTGTGGTGGGATTCAAGATTAAAAGTTACTTCAATTTTCTAATCACTGGGAGGGCTACTTACAAGAGGGCTGTTTCCTGTGGCAAGCGGTAACACCAGGAACTGTAAATAACATGAATGTGTTTGATCTGACTGAGAGTAGAACTTTTGCCTTCCTAATAGCATGCAAAGCATATTAATATGCTGAAGATTGTGATTGTGATTCCTTTAGCATGTGTATTTGCAGCTGCTACTTAACACAGTGCAAGAGTGTCCTATGCAGATGACTGGATGGAGACTGTCTGCCTGGCAAGGTATCTTATCTGTGATATGTCTTAATCTAGTCATTTTGCCTCCAAAGTGAAAATAAAATTTACTTCAAGGAGCTCAAAAAAATAATCCTCAAATCTTTTCTATTCTTTGACTCTAATATAATCATTACATTCACACTTTGCATTCACAAGTCCTTTAAAAGGACTTGATAATTATTTTTGCTGTTCAGACCTATCAAATCCTGAATATGATTTGTGTAATCTACTGAAGTTCTTTCTGGTTGTTTTAAAATCCTCATCCTAGCACATTTGACCTGGTTAAAATATGTAATAACTCACATTTTGTGGTTAACCAGGACAGAATTATAATAATGCCAGAGTCTATTAAAGTAAAAGGCTATGCTTTTATTACTTAAAGGTCAGTGAAGTCCTCTACAGTGACATCTGTGTTACTGTATTGTGTTGTCAATCTTTAGATTTTGGTATGAACAGATATGGGCACATTATGTATTGAAATTCATCACGAATACTGGGGAAAGAGTATTAGAAAATAATTCAGATTTAACATTTTTATCATGCACTAACTTGCTATCACCAGCTTCCTGCAATTTGACTGCTTTTTCCCTTCAGCAATAATTATACTATTCCTTAATTTTGTCAGACAAAATGGTAGTAACCATAGGCAATTACGCTAAAATAACTTGTCAGATACTCATTATTTTATTTTTACTATCTTAAGAAATTAAATGCTTGAAAAGGCAACAGACTAAGGAGCTGAATTCCTCCATTTATTCATAGGAAGGCTTCAGAAGAGTAGCTGAGCAGAGTTCCTGTACTGCCTGGCAGTGTATGGCTCTGGGTGCAGCCCCGCAGGGCCACTCCCTACCCTGCCCATGGCCCAGGACACTATTTCAGCCCCCACCCCAGGCCATCTGTTGTGGCCTCCAGCTCCCCACAGACCTGCCCTGCCTGGCCATGGGCTCTGCCAAGCCAGGGCTCCCCACAGGCCAACATCCCGGCCTGTCCGCTGGGACACACTGAGGGCTGGGGCTGCCCCCAGCCTGCCCTGGGAACCCCCCACTGCTCCTGGCACAGGGGATCTGCCAGCCTGCCCAGTGCCCTGACAAAGCCTACACGTAGTGTCCAGGACTGACCTCGGGAAGAAATTTCGTTCCCTACGCCAAGTTCACCACTGATCTGTCTGCCAGAGGTAGTTCTAGTGCCACTGCTGCCTGGCAGGACCTTAGTGTCCCGAGCTGCACCTGAACAAAACTGTAAACGGATGTGTTATCTTGGTACCTCTCCGACATCCTGATGCGACTTTCCTGTGAGAAGCTCTATTTTTCACATGCTTGGCCTAGAATCATCATCTCTGGCTGTGTTCACCTATCTCAGCCTCCAAAGTGCAGGATTGTCTCAGCCAGTCAGCGGGAGAGAAGAAGGAAGCATCTGGTTTCTTGGAGGAAATTTATCCTCATTTCTCATGGAGTTCAACCTCCATGAGAGGAAGGGAGGGCAGAAGGGAAGAAAAGCTATGGTAGATTGCCTGCTCTGAGGGGTTTAGTAGAAACTTGTTTGTAAGCTTCTTAGCTTACGCTCCATGACAGATAAATTACCATACACAGCCAGCTTAACTGAAGTGCTGGAAGGTTCAGGGCATCTCTCCTGACCCAGCTGGACACCTACAATGGTGACTCCTGCCACTGTCTAAACAGCACCTAACCATCCTGCTTGAGAGGCTTGATTCCCCAAGTGTTACCCTATCTCAAGGCCTTGATGAATTATTATTTTTTTCTTTTAACAAACACTCTGTTAACAAACACATCTGTGCAACAACATGATATTTGCACATACAAAGACATCATCTCACTATCAAGTTGCAGCTCCACTTAGGACATGCTGGGGAGAAGACACCAAGGGCTTGCTTTTGCAGCTCTGCAGTACTCTGGAGAAGGTGTCTTAATACCTTGGTCTTTGTTTCCCACATGAAGGAAAATAGGGCCAGCAGTGTTTTGGTCTCTGAGAGGTTCTTGGCCTTGCTGAGTGTACTGCATCACCTCCCGCAATCTGGGAGGTTTGTTTCATGTTGAAGAGCAAAGCATACCTTCACTGAGGTATACTTTGTAGACTTAAAAGCATTGTGCCTGTTCTACAGCGTATTCCTTTCAGTTTGCGCGAGGTAGTCGTGGTTTAACCCCAGTCAGCAACTAAGCACCACACAGCCGCTCACTCACTTCCCCCCCATCCCCACACCCAGTGGGATGGGGAAGAAAATCAGGAAAAGAAATAAAACTCGTGGGTTGGGATAAGAATGGTTTAATAGAACAGAAAAGAAGAAACTAATAATGATAATGACAACACTAATAAAATGACAACAGTAGTAATAAAAGGATAGGAATATACAAGTGATGCACAATGCAATTGCTCACCATCTGCCAATCGATGCCCTGTTAGTCCCTGAGTGGCAATCCCCCCTGCCCCCACTCCCCCAGATTATATACTAGGTGTGACATCACATGGTATGGAATACCCTATTGGCCAGTTTGGGTCAGCTGTCCTGGCTGTGTCCCCTCCCAACTTCTTGTGCCCCTCCAGCCTTCTTGCTGGCTGGGCATCAGAAGCTGAAAGATCCTTGACTTTAGACTAAACATTGCTTAGCAACGACTGAAAAAATCAAAGCATTATCAACATTCTTCTCATACCTAGCTCAAAAACATAGCACTATACCAGCTACTAGGAAGACAATTAACTATCTCAGCTGAAACCAGGATGGTTAGTTTTCTTTTTTTTTTCAGGTTTACTTTGAGTAGGAGACTACCTTATTATTATTAACAGCCTTTGAAAATGCTCATTTCAGGTAATTTTCACAGATCTTGTTGACATTATTCTAGTACATACTGCACTGTACTTCCACAAATGACATACTGCCATCAGTAATGAATATGATAATCTCACTAATTCTAAGAGAATAAATATTCCAACCTTTGAAATTCTCTTTATATGACAAGTGTGTGATAGTTAGTCTGCTGATTTAAACAAAAAATAGATTTCATCCCACATTATCTCTTGATAGATAACTGACCATTGCACTTTCTTGTTCTCTTTCATGTTTATTAACAGCTTGGACATATTTCTTGTAATATTTCTCTATAAATAATTCTAGGCTCAGAAGTTTGTTTCTTCTAGAAATTAAGCCACCCAAAAGTGATAGCTTATTTTTCCATTACTAGAATCTGTCCGCTCTAGGGGCAATTTACCCTTGCAGCAGCTAACCTTTAGGCATTATTTCTTTCAGTAACTTACATGAATCAACTTTGCCGGTTTCCCTCTCAATCTTTCTTTTCCCACAATCTTCTGCTGCAGTCAGAACACACACCAAGTTTTCAAAATATTTACACTGCTGGTTTTAGAGGAGGAAGGGTTATCTGAGACATTGTTTTTAATAAAACTTGATTTTAAACACCAGTCATCAATGATAGCATACTGAAAACTCAGATCTGACTTTGCTTGTAGAGCAGGGGATGTCTGTTTTGTAAAGTCCATCTATACGACAGGTGTAGATACACATACATAATCACTATGGATTTCCTCTGAGAGAGACAGGTACAATAAATGAAAATTAATTTGAAGCAAGATGGCAAAAAGTAGAACTAATGTTTCTGAGTTTTCCTTGCACTGACTGGAAGAGAAGAAGTTAGCTTGGCAAGAATGTCTTTCCAAGGCTCTGTTGTGCCAGCTATTAAGCCTCAGTGCCAGTGATTAGAGGAAGAGAGACCTGCATTTCAGAAACACTGCCTTCCATTCTCGTCTACTGTTCAAAGTATAGCTGTGATTCCTCAGTTAACCATGAGATTAATTGACTCTATAAGGGCAGATTGACGTAGCTGCCACCTTCTACTTTGCCAAAGTTACAAAGGCGACACTATGCAGAGATGAGAGACTCATAGTAGGGATGGGATTATACAGAGTGGAGAGTTGTCATTCTGGGTGAGGAGACATACCAGACTGGCATACCCATTTAAGGTAAATGTTTGGGGATCCTTTTAGATCAAACAATTAAGATGTGCCTTAGAGAATTTAGTGCTGTCCTTGTAGCTATAACTCGCGCTGATGGAGCAGTTGCAGTTCATGTGCTCAATGGAAGTCCTTTACAGACTATTTTAAACTTTATTGATGTAAGTGTTGCTGGCAGTTGCATTATTTCTTTTCTATTGATTAAGAAATTTAATCAAATGGATTTTTTAATGGCTTCAAACAGTCTAAATGATTCATATGCTGCATTTTTAACATACTGTCTCAACAAATGGGTATTCTATTGTGTTAGAGCTATAAAAGAGCATTCTTGGTTTCATTGCTATGTGCATTGTTGAAGAAAAGACCGTGCGAAAATTCACACAAGTGTCTGTGAAAGTAATTTTTTTTGGTGTTTCATATATTATTTAATCAAATTTTATTCTGCTGATACTGGTGATTGATGAACAGCAAAGACAAGAATTTCCTGTGACAAGTCTATGCTGTAATTTAATAAAAAAAGAAAAATTTAGCAATGCTGTACCTCAGTGCATGCCCTTTAGAAAAGTTATGTGGAATCTTATGGGAAACCAGAGAGGTTGATGTGGTTTAGCTCTAATAAGACTGCTTAGGGTCCATCTTATNTTATATATATATAAAAATAGTGAGACTTTTAAAATTTGATACTATTGACTTGTATCTGTTTAATTTGCAGAGTAGAATTATTTCTTCTGATGTTAATGATTGGGGAAGTAGACAGGAATAAAGCTCTCGGATTTTAAGGTGACATGAACTCCCACTCCAGTCCATCACTGAATATTCCTATAAATATCTATCAGTAATGGCTGAATCTATCCCTAAAAAACTTCAGTGTAAGAAATTCTACAAACTTTGTAAACTATATATTCTATTAATTACCTCTCTGTACTTTGAGGAGGCTTTTCCTGATATCTGTCTTGTACCTTTCGTGCTACAGCTTAAACCTTGCTGCTATTTTTCTTATCAGTGGTAGCGATCTCATTTTTGCCTTCTATTTTGCTGAAGCAGTATTTGAAAAGAGTTATCCTGTGTCCCTTCAATCTTTTCTTTGCTAGACTAAGATGATGATACCTGGTAATACTTCCTCTGCCTTCTTATCACTCTATATAATAAAGATTTTTTTTCCATGATTACACAAGCTACCAGTTCTGCATCTGGCAATGTCTCACAAAGTGATTTGTATTACCTCATCAATTGATAGATGTTAGGTTTGGTGTGTAGTCCCCATTTATTATTTTGTTTTTTCTTTTACTTTTTTTCCTGCTGACATTTCAGCTGTATGAAGGGCAACTTCTTTAGTTTTTTATTTATGGTATGAACTGTTTTCTCATTTGATTTTATTTGTTGCTGCATATTCTGGATTGTTTGATCTAATGCTAGAAACTGTTCTCCTAAAATGACTTAGACTTCATTATCTGGGACTAGGTATTTTAATTCTGTATTGGCTAAACTTGCATGATACTGACAAGCTCCTTTATTCATCTATGACATATGAATGCTTCTTGTAGCCCATAATTCTCAGAATAAAACAAACTTGATTTCTTAATTGTATTCATTTTCTCTCCTAATCCTCCCATGAAGTTTTCCAATGCATCTAGTTTTCTTATCCCTTTCTAAAGTTTTATTTTCCTTTAAAAATATGTTCCATTATCACAAAAATCATATTGTTTTTCTTGATCTGGAATAAATTATTCTTGGAGAGATCTTTATTTGGTTGATTTCTTCATAGAGAGCAAAATCTCATATACATTCCCTGAAACCATTAAACCTGAAAGCTGTAGCTTGTTCTATATGACTATTTTCCTATAATGTTCTAACAGTGACTCACTTCCAGTTGCTAGGGCATGTGGATTATTTCAGTTTTGCAATGAGAATGTAAGACTTTCTGTATGAGTCTGTGATGGGTTGACCCTGGCTGGGTGCCAGGTGCCCACCAAACCCCTTCTATCAGTCCTGCCTTCAGCCGAACAGGGCAGATAAAATATAACAAAGAGCTCCTGGGTCGAGATAAGGACAGGAAGAGATCACTTAACCAATTACCGTCATGGGCAAAACAGACTCAACTTGGGGAAAAATGAACTTAATTTATTGCTAATCAACCAGAGTAGGGTAATGAGAAATGAAACCAAGTCTCAAAACACATTCCCTCCACCCCTCCCTTCTTCCTGGGTGCAGCTTCACTCCCGGATTCTCTACCTACACCACTCAGTGGCACAGGGGGATGGGAAATGGGGGTTACGGTCAGCTCATCACACGTTGTTTCTGCCGCTTCACCCTCCTCAGGGGCAGGACTCATCACACTCATCCCCTGCTCTAGCGTGGGGTCCCTCCCACAGCAGACAGTCCTCCACGAACTTCTCCAGCGTGGGTCCCTCCCATGGGCTGCAGTTCTTCACGAACTGCTCCAACGTGTGTCCCTTCCAGGGCGTGCAGTCTTTCAGGAGCAAACTGCTCCAGCGTGGGTCCCCTGCAGGGTCACAAGTCC
>VYZV01035616.1:12653-22664 GCA_013401275.1 Pandion haliaetus | reverse complement strand
CCCTTTTTTTTTTTAAAAGGGACCCGCTGAAAAGCACTTGGTCCATATGATACTGATGTGCTCCAACATCCTGCTCAGTCTCTTATTCAGAAAATATGCATTTTGACTAACAGCAAGAACTACACAACATACAGAATGCAGCATGAAAAATGAACAGTCTCTTGGGAATGTAGTGCTTCATATAGTAGCTACAAAACAGATTGTGGCCAGGGCTGAAGCACCCATGTCCTAACCATGTAAATCATGCAAATACCCATTCAACCATTTCTGCTCAGTGCTGCAGATCACACCCTGCAGCACACTGAAGTTACTGAGAAAGCTTCAATGACATTGATGAGCTCTGGATTAGGGTCCTTGGAAATCTGTCACTGTTGCTAGCAGAGGAGGATGCCTACCCTCCCAAGAGTAGGTGCAGAGCCTCACACACAGAGGACTCACTCAATTCTGCTACACTGGGGCATTTCCACTATTTAGGTAGGGGTGAACGATGCCTTGTTCCAGTTCCATGTTATTTTACCCGATTCCCCCAAATTCCAGCAACCTGAATGTTTAAATCTAGAGCTGCTCCTTCTCTTGGCTTGCTTGGTTAAGAAGCTGCCCATCCACCGGGTAAGTTTCGTGGCCATTATCATTTGACAGAGGGGACAAGAATAAACAGGGAAGGAATTCTGCAAATGGAAACCAGGAAAAATGGGCAAAGAAGCGAGATTCAAATTAGCACTTGGGTAGTAGGAAATGCTGTTAAAAATCAGACACTTTTGCCAAGAGGCAAGAGCCAAGGGGACACTCTGGGGACACTCTTGGCACACGTATCGGCTCACCAACCACCCACACATAGTTTGAAACATAAATGTGCAATCACATCTTGCTGACAAGGATCCTTTACTTTTCATTCTTCCACTTCCATGAGTTCCTAAAATTTCATACTTCCCAGTTCATAGGCAATGTCCCACCAATTGCTGGGGATAAGCAGTGCGCTGCTGATTTACAGCCTTAAGTAAGCCCAGACAGAAAACAGCATTTTCACTGGGATTTGCACATACGGACAGCAGCAAATTTGTGCCTAGAGCATGTCCGTAGTTTGAGAAAAATATTTCTCATGTTTATTTATTGGATTAGTAGCAAATCACTTACTTTAGAGAGCAAGTTTTATTTATTGGCTTTGTCCTTTACAGAATGCATCTTGCCTTTTACAGTTTGTTTAGAGATTATTTTTTTTAATTTCCCTCTCTTCTGTAACTATAATTTACCAATTGAACTCACTATTTTTGTATTTACAGCTGCAATATATTACAAGGATTAAATAAGCCTTCATTACAAATACACAGGTACAGTGCTTTCTTCCTGAGCTACTTCAGAAATTCAATATGCATAAGAGAAAATAGTTTAAAAAAAAAAAATTGTAATTCCAGGTAAACAGAAAACTCTCTGCAAAGGCCAAAGGCAAAAAATATTTGTTACTAAGTAGAAAGCATTCTTTCATATTGGATAAAAAGTAAACACTTTATTAAATGGTCATTTCTACCCTGTAGTAAGGCTGGCCCATCTGGTCTAATGTCAACAGAAGGATGAGCATCAATAACAGGAATTGTTCTTGAGCTACAACAGATCCAAAGCTCATAGAAATTAAATGGTAGCTTCAGGCGTATACTTAGGGTTTGGACTTTTTTTTCTTGCTGAAGAAGGGACTTTTGGGACACAGAAAGGTCTCAAATCTCCTCTATGAAGAAACTGTAATTTTTGCTTCCTTCATTCAGAAAGTCTGACATAAAGACAGGAAAGTAAAGAAGTCATAGAATAATCTCTCTCTTAAAATATGTTTGTGAAGTCACCATATACATTACAAAATACAGTCTAATACCTTGATGATCTGCAGACCTGAAAAGGAAATTTTTTTCTCCCCATTAGCACTTTTCAAATAAAAATGTCAGGAGCCGCTTTCAGTTGCCAAAACCAATGACAAGAGCTAATGAAATTGCAATATATCTTCTAAATCAGCGATTTTTTTTCCCCACAAAGATTGCTGTTCATCTGGCACGTCACATACTGTTAAAATGGTGCAAAGGGAAAACTTCAGATCTGTAGCAATGCAGCTGGTATGCTGAAAGGTCTGTTGGTACTTCCTTAGAACTAATAGCTTTAGTAATGACATTTATTATCACTTTACCATCACTGCACATCATCCTGCATCACTGTTTGACTTGACTACCCTCTCAGGATATTCTGCTCTCGCTACATGCTCTTACCCCAGGCAGGTATTTAGCAGGATTGTGAGACTGCAAATTTACATGAAAAAAAAAAAAAAATCAGATTTAAAGCAGTAAGAATTCTGTAAGAGATGCTTGCAATGGTCAGGGATGTACATTCTCCAGCATGCAAGCCCATCCCTACCAAATGCAACCATCCCCACGCAGCTAAGTGCTGCCTCTGACCTTTGCGTTCCACGATGCTCTCATGCTGACTCAGGTTTAAGAGGGTTGTATTAAGAGATGACCTTAAAGAATTTCTAAAAGACAGCACTGTCAGACAACTAACTAGGACCCACTTGCAGCTGGGTGGACAACCACGAGCCCTGCGGTCTGTCTGCAGGGTTGCAAAGTGCAGCTGCTCTTACAAGAGCTGCTGTCTGGCACAGAGGATGGCTTAGCCGTTCCCACTGCTGGGCACGCCAGATTTTAGTGCACCTGTAAAGCCAGGGAGGTGGCAACTTTAGATCTAAGTCACCTTGTGACGGGTTATTACAAACTGCTCCATGACACTATCTGCTTTACTGTCTCAGAATTATGCACTGACATTTCCTCATGGAGGCACTTGCACAACATGCTCCAGAGCTGGTAGCCCCCATGATTCTCCAAATACTAGGAACCTAAATTTTCTTTGGAAAATCCTGCTTGCCCAGCACATAAAAGAACACCACCACACCAACCCAAAAAACCCAACCAGCAACAAAAACAACTCCATCTAAACCCTTCACTAGGATGTGGGAGAATTTCCTACCCAGGTGGTTGCCTATGTTTACCCACACACTAAACACAAAAGCTTACACCTTTTTCCACTGCACTTTCTTGAAAGGAAAAGCATGTACTACAGGAGAGCCAGCTCATCCTATAACTGAGCTTCCCACGGATCACCTTGCACTTACATGTTCATATGCTCTTGTCCTCAGGTGCCTAATTGGGAAACACCTGGCTTGGACGGTCTAATTCTTACAGCGTCAAGATAAGAAGAATAAATATTTATAACTCCACTGAGCGGAAAGGAGAATGGTTTGCGTGACTTGCTCCAGGCTCACAGCCTGACTCAGTTGCAGGGCTAGAATTAAGTTTTAGGAGTTCCTTCACTCCCAGGTCCATGGTCAGCTTACCAGCCTGTGCATTGGCAGGATTGTTGCCTCATGCCATGCTGCAGAAGAATGGTGAAGCGCAGCTTTCTGTGCTGTTATGATTCACCTATTCTTTTCAGATTTATTAGGTACAACAGGTCAGTAACATAAACTTTACGGAGAGCTTTCATTTATTAAGCAATCGGTTCCCATCTCTAATGTTTCACTAAAAGCATGGTCAGTTTTCTGGTTTGAGCCCACAACAGATTAAGTTTCATATCCTGTATTTTTAGTGCTTTCAGGGCTAAAAGCTATGAAACAATAAAGCATACAGAGAATCAAACCCTCTCTTTCCTCATGGAACAAAGAAAATCCTCAGCATCAGCAGACAGAATAGCTTTTTGTAGATGTCCACGTAAGTCACAGGAATGACTTACAAGGCTTTGACCCAGCGTATCCACATAGCTGTCCATCCCTGACATGGCAAAGATTTTTAGTTTTGCCTATGTGAGAAGGGATTAGCTCCATATTTCTATTTCAGAATTGATTGAATAGCAATTGATTCAGTAATCTGGATGTATATGCTGACAACAATCTACCTACACATCTATTTACAGAAAGCATTTATATTAATAATGTACAATTCATTACCTGCTTTTCTTCCAAACTTGTTTGCAGTGCTTCCCATAAGTTTTGATTAACTGCCATGAGTACATGTATGGAACAATTTATTTGCACATTTACTAATCAGCTTGAGTCCCAATACTCACAAGAACTGGATCCCTTACATCTTGCTCAGCCGTTATTCCACTTTATCCCTCGATGCTGGTATGTAAAAATGAAGGTGCGTTTCCTCCTGTGCATACATGCTACAACACTAACGTCACTCTAGTCTAACACAACAGCACCTTTTAAATACAGCATTCATGTCATGATAACATCTTAGCATTTGCTTTAAGACGGGATTTACTATGAAGCCAAATAAAGCTTACCTTAACATCTGAACAGCTAAAACTAGTCTAGAGTAAACGGGAGCACTCAAATCACCTGCCTTAAGACTCCTGTAGACAGTAATACTTTATCATGTTAGAATTACAGTTTTCAACTAAAAATTAAACTTGTGACTGGTCTGCAGCATGAGAAAAGACTCAGTACTGTGTGGTAGCAGAGCTCATGCAGAGGGCTATGTAGGTGTCTGTCAGCAGTGTAGTAAAAACGCATGTGAAGAATCGGTATTTTTCTCCCCCAGTATATCCTCCTGAAACAGATAACTGATCTTCTCAAGAAAGCTGCAGGACCCCAAGAACATTTACTGTGACTTTTGGGAACCAGCAGAACATCAGCCTGACCCTGAGAGCTTGATGGTCTGGCCAAACCGTGCTGCTCTGTAATGCTCTGGCACCACCCAGCTGAGCTCATCTTGTGGTGGGAATACACGAAGGGAAACCTCTCCTCTTCCCTCAAAGAAGAGTGGTTCTACTTCACCCTTCAAAAACTCCACCAAAGATTAAAAAGGTGTTGCTTGCGTACTGCTATATTACAGTGCCCTATGATTGCTGTCTGGCTCCTTGGATTGCCTTATTTATAGAACAGGTGGAACAAGAAAGTAATTTTGATTTACAACCCCCATAATTTCTTCTGTTTTGTAACAAACATGGCCCAACCAGTACAAGCAGTCTCACTCCAGGATGTTCAGAAGTCTCACCCAACAGGTTCAAATACTTGAACATATATATGAGAAATGAGCAGTTCAGGCAACCCTTAAAAATAAATACTTACAGCACATGGAAAATTAATAGGTTCCCAATTCCAAGGGGGATTAAAAAAAAAAAAAAAGAAAATAGTCACTACATATTTCCCCTTGCAGAAAGTTTTACAACCACTATTTCATACCATGTTCCCAGTATTCTCTGATGACTGAGAAGAAACAGTATAACAAAGAAACCCTCACCTAGGCACTTTCAGTAAGAATCTGGCCAGACATCTTTTTAAAGAGACTGATATATATCCTAATTGCTTTCTATGAGACAACGAGAAGCTCTACAATTATCATGTGTATTTTGATCTTCACTGATACCTAACAGCTGCAGGAAATAACACTGCACTGTACCTACTGTAAGCTTATCCCTTTTCTATCTTGTTATTAACTGTTCTCCTTTTTGGATTTGCAGCATCTCCTACTCCAGCCACAAAAATGGAAGAAAATGCCAACAACAGCTTCGAAGAAGATTTTGAAGGACAGGCAATACACACAGGCAAGGAAACTAACTGCAATTTTTTTCTAAAAATAAGCTAAACTGTCCCTGTTCACAAGGGAAGCCCAGAATTCGAGTAGATCCAATTGGTTTGCCAAACCCCTTGCACAGAAACAGAGGCTCCAAAGCCAATGAGAATATATTTTGGAGTGACAGCCCTCATGTAAGGGCAGGTAACATCAAATTGATCTTTGTGCCAATCCTCCTCATACCTGAAGCAAATGGCAAACGCAGAAGACACCTGAAGAAGCCACCAACAGCAAGCCCAATGCAGCCCTTGTTGGTTTATTGCTTCAGTCATGAACAATGGCATTTCTTCTTCTGGGGAAGAGAGAAGAAAACAAAACAGCAACAAAAAACACACTCACATGATAGAATTAGGTTATAAGGTTTCACTATAAAGGCTGAATTATTTCTTCCTTCTTATAGAAGGAACGTTCAGTGTTAAAAGTGAATCTATAAATCCTTTTGGCAAACACAGCATAGCATTTAAAAACTTTAAAAGCATCCTTGCTCAGAATCACAATTCTTTTTAATTCAGCACTCAATCACCATGATTTTTATGAGTACTGACATTGTATTCAGCTCCACAGACAGGTATCACTTCATCCCACTCCACCAACAGGTAACTATATGGCAACTGTTCCCTCCCTGTGCTCCCAGGGCTTCTTTTTCTTTGTGCTATAATAAATGTAGCTCTTGTAATAACTCTTTCTGGGGTTCTTTCCCAACCAGCCTTGCTGCTGATGGCTAAGATTATTATATATACTTTTTTTTTAGACACCCAAATGTAGGGCACTACATCCACACCTAGGCTTCAAAATAGTTTTGGAAATCAGGCTACTGTACTGTTATCACTATGCCAAGAAGTTCAGGCTAATTCCCACTTTGGGATCTTGTTTGCAAAAGATTAGATCACCCTCCCTTTCCACCAAGGGGTGTAGTGCCTTTAGCCACTACTTCAAGATGTTGAAACTTAATGCAAAACAGAGTCTTGGCAACTGGCAACACCACAGCTCTCTCATGAGAGGGAGAGCTGCTTACCTAGCCCTTTCTAAATTTTCCATAGAAATAAACTTCACCTCTGAAAACACTGAAATACTCCTTGGTTTTGCTTTATAATCTAAGATAAAGATTAAAATGTTTCATTTTGAAAAACACCACTGGAATTTTGAAATTTTTTTTTTCCGCATTTCAAAATTTAACTGGTTTAATCAACCAGCTCCAAAGACCAAGATCTGCATTAAAATCAGAATTGTCACAGCATTTGCCTTACAGGTTACTCTTCCACTGGAACACCTATGGGTTTAAAAAACAAAACAAAACAAAACAAAAAAATCAAACCACAACCAACCCCTCAAGTATCCCATATTCTTAGTTTTACTATAAGTCCTTATGCATGTTATGTATTCAAATACACTGCCTATAGAGAAATACAAATTTACTTCTATGAAATGCTAGCTTTGGCCAACATGTCAGTTTTAACAGGTTTCGACATCCTCATCTTTGTTAACGACTCATGTAGTTTGCCAAAATCCTTTTACAGGATCCTGATAGGAACCGGACCACCAAAGGGATCCAGGTTAGAAAAAAAGCCCCCTTTCTTTCTTTTGGAGGCTAACGTAACACATTTGTCCCAAAGCTCTAGTTTTCAGCACTCCTGGAAAGCGCTCTGGAAGGAAGAGGGGCAGACAGATAAACTGTGGCACAGAAGGACAAACCAGCAAACAGCTGAAACTTCTTAATACAACTTCTTGTTGCAGCTAGTTTCTAATCTAACTTCATCTCTCTTAGGGCCTAAAGGTGTGATCAATGACTGGAGGAAGTTTAAACTAGAAAGCGAAGATAGAGACTTCTTATCCTTGAGCAAGAAAGAAATTCTTAGACAAATGTCTTCACCACACAGATCTTTCAGTAAAGATGATAAAGACACCAGACATAGATTCTGCCGTAAGGTAAGAAAAGCAAAATAAATTTGTTTTGATTCTATATAAAACGTACCAGTTATAAGCTAGAAAATCCTGAATTTGCCAGATGCAACTCCTTTGCAACTTAGCAGAGCTCACACAATATAGACAGAACATTCTTTTGATGCACATGCAATCATCTATCTAGTCCTCTCTCAAGCAAAGTCTAACTTCAGTAAAATAAGCAGTGTATTTCACAACAACATATCACACGACACAGTTTGACCTTTCTTCCTCCCTTCCCTGCCTCAAGGCTCTATCCTTAGTTAAGGCAATGGAAAATTTTTAACATATTTAAAAAACTACTAGTCAGGGTAGAGGTCTGAGCCTGAACGTCACTCATTACCATTTACCAGTTCTGAAAGGGGGGGGGACAGGATCCAAAACCCCACATGAATTAAACTTTGACCCCACTACAGTCACTAGCAAAATTCCCACCAACTCTGGAACATCCCGAAGTTTTTGCCAAATATGGCAACTGTCTTCAATACCATCAAGTTGACATGCAAGTGCTGAGACAGGATCTTCACCCAGCTCTTGACGAGACCTTCCAGAGTCACTGCAGGAAGTGGCTTCTTGTGGCAAAGCTTTCCATGCTATGTTCTTTAGACAACAACTTAGTCTCTTCCTGTTTCAGTGCCAACAGATTACCACTTATCAATATAATATTCTCTTAATATTCACAGATGAGCATGCAGGAGTATGAATTAATTCACGATGAGCAAGAAGATGAAAGTTGCCTACAAAAATACCGCAAACGCTGCATGCAGGATATGCACCAGAGGCTGAGCTTTGGGCCGAAGTACGGTTACGTCTGTGAGCTGCAGAGTGGAGAACAGTTCCTGGAAGCCATTGAGAAAGAACGTAAAACTACCACCGTCATTGTCCACATTTATGAAGATGGCATCAAGGGCTGCGATGCTCTCAACCACAGCTTGACCTGCCTGGCGGCCGAGTACGCCACTGTGAAGTTCTGCAAGATCAAGGCCTCCAACACAGGGGCTGGAGACCGCTTCTCAAACGAAGTGCTTCCCACTCTACTTGTCTATAAGGGTGGAGAGCTCCTGAGCAATTTCATTAGCATTTCTGAACAATTCAATGAGGATTTTTTTGCTGTGGATGTGGAGTCTTTCCTAAATGAGTATGGGCTGCTGCCTGAAAGGGAGCTTCCAGCACTGGGAAATGGCAACATGGATGAGCAAGATATTGAATAATTAGAGCGCCATAGTGCTCCATTTCCTCTTCAGTATCTTGTAAATCAATCTCAGTAACACCCATCTCATTTAGAGAAGGCTGTCTTTGCTAACTTATTTGTAAGATACACATACATAAAAATTGCTTGACTGTTAGTGTATGAATTTTACTTAAAAACATATACAACTGGCAGTCCTGTAGATAACCAGCCACAAGTAATAGGAAGAACAAGAGATGATACTGGTGATCTCCAAGAAATTAAGGGGAAAAAAAAAAAAAATTAAAAATTGAGGGGCTCATGCCTGTCTCCACAAAGCACAAGAAAAACTTCAACAGGAACGGGACTGATCCATCCCTCTGCATACCCAAAAAGCCATCTCCGTGCTCTGGAATTACAGTGAGTCCTGGCTCCTCAGATTCACTTCTACCGACTGCCGCAGGAACAAGATCTCATCCAGCAGTTTTAAGGACAAATAAATAGCCCAAAGTCCTTGCATTTCTAAATGGCTTAGGTATCTAGGACATTATTTTATGCTTCTGCATTTAAATTTCAATATTCATGAAAATACAGAAGTTAGCTCAGCACTTCTATAAGTTTGTCATCCAAACAGCTAACACAGGCACATTATCAGCTAATTTCAGTGCATTGTTGCTTCATATTTTGAACAGTAGTATTTAAAATGTCTGCAAGTTTCTGAAAAAGTGTATTGTGCTTATGTAATAACTCTGAATAAAGCTTAACAGCTCTCAAAACCTGCCATTGGAAGTGTGAAATATATTGGTAGTACATAACCTTAGAACGTGAAATATTAGTAAGCACTCATTAGACATTTACTAAACTCAAAGTTTTAAGTTTTGCTAAAGGGATGCTGCTGAGAACTACAATTTAGTAATCTGTTTGAGAGGAAGACACAGGGTAAACTCACTATAAACCTTCCTGTCTCTCTTGGTAGGTCTGAAAAATCCACCTCCTCCAGTTCTGATACAAGACAACACAACGTTAGAAACATTCCAATGACTTCTTTTGCACACTGGCAAAGCTGAAGGCTGAATTTTACTCTGAGAACAGAAATACCTGTATCTTAACTGCACTCAATTTTGCTCATAACATTTGAGATTATCAAAATGTTAAAGATTTTTTTTAGTACTCGTATGACTCATCAGTTTTTATTTGATTTGACAATTTCATGTTTTGCTCGGAGTGGGAGCTTTCAGTTTTGCTTCAGGTCAGGATCCCACTATGGACATGTCACCCTGCGAAATTCTGCACATG
>VYZV01035612.1:0-10931 GCA_013401275.1 Pandion haliaetus | reverse complement strand
ACTGTTCAGTTACGAAGGCTTGGAGAGATAGGTGTTGAATGGACTACATTTAGTAATCTCCAAATAGTTCTACAAGTACTTTGGGGGGTAGGGGGTGGAGGGAAGCAGGAAAGGGCCAGGTGGAAGCAAGTCTCAAAAGCTTTATTTATATAAAATAGTAATACCAGTATGATTCACAGAGCCTAAAAGCCAAGTCAAAGATAGGGGAAGAAAA
This sequence comes from Pandion haliaetus, assembly GCA_013401275.1. Classification (NCBI taxonomy): domain Eukaryota; kingdom Metazoa; phylum Chordata; class Aves; order Accipitriformes; family Pandionidae; genus Pandion; species Pandion haliaetus. The sequence goes on along the minus strand of VYZV01035612.1, from coordinate 10,717 downwards.
GGCAATTTACATTTGCTGTAATCTGCCCTTTCCTTTAAGGGCATTGAATTCCAGGTAAGCAAGCTCTACCATAAGCAGTGCCAGCATGAAGCATCTTTTCAGATGTCTAGATGTAAAGAGCATAACTCTAACATTTGTTTTGGGAGAAGATGGTTGTGGTTGGGGAGGGGGGCAGGAGGTGAATGCTCCAAAAAGGTACAGATACAGCTTGGCAGAAGAGCCCCAAGACCCAACTATCCATGATATGCAGGCACACAAAGCTAGTGCATATATCCATACAATCACATGACTATATACAGCACATGTAAAAATCAAAACCCTGTGCATGCTTGAGCTATTCTTAAGTAACTCATCACATTCTCCTGTATGAAAACACTAAATCCCTTGAACTTCACCAAAGGAAGTATTTCCATAAGACACTTATTAAAATTACAGATTGCTCTAATTCAGTATGTCATTAACTAATGTTGCTGTGGCTGGATTACAAACTCATTGTCACCCCTACACGTGATACACTGGATATCAGTTGGATGTTTGGCTCTGTGCCTGGTTACAGCATGGGAGACCCAAACCTTCAAAGCTGGCCTTGTGTCCTTCTTCCCTCCTGAGAGGGTTTCTCCTTGTCCTTACATGGCTCTGCTGTGCTCTTATTATAGCAACAGAATACCTAAAACCTAGTGCAAAGACAAATAAATCTCTACCTGCAGGGACAGAGTAGAAATGAACTAATCAGGCAACATATTTTTTCCAGAAGTCCATTATTGTTAAACTCACATCTTCCTGCACTTACATTATGTAATGTACACGTATCACTTGTACATACAGGAAACCTGTTGGAGAATGGCTCAGAGAGCAAGGATATGAATCCACAGAACAGTTGTACGAGCAGAGCCTGTTCTGAACTTAGTATAAGTAGCAAGACTAGGCCACGAGTCCGAGCTGAAACTGCAAGTCAGGCTGATAACAGTAAAACAGCAAGGACGCTGCGACCTTGAAGAGTATCATAAACCAACCAGAAGTTAACCCGTGTGCATCTAGTTGCTTAAACCAACCAGAAGTTAACCCGTGTGCATCTAGTTGCTTAAACCAACCAGAAGTTAACCCGTGTTAACCTAAACTGTATAAATAAGCGCTATTCGGGCTAATAAAGTGAACTACGCTTTATCACTCACACTGAGTCGATCCAGCGTGTTCCTCCGCCGCGCCAGCAGAAACCCTTTTTCTTCTCCTTGTTTTGGTAATTGCATGCTCAGTCTTGGGTCCAACAGGCATCACCCCGCCCAAGCTGATTTCCATTCCACTAATATTCTAAGTGACTAGCTTATAGTAAGCAACTTCTTGGATTTTGTAGTTTTACATACAATGAGACAGCAAAGAGAACGAATTGTTTTTCTTTTCAAGTGAATCAGCTGAAATTACATGTAATTTAACTCGGATGTTTCTTTAACCAAGATACAGAGAAAGATTTTGATTCTTCAAGTTGCTTAGAAGCAGTATCAGAAGTCTACTTGTCCTGGCAACAAAAAGCTGGTTTTATATTTTAAAGAAACATTTCTAGAAACAAAAGCATTTACAGTAGAAAATTCTGCATTAGGTTTCATAGAGAAAAAATGAAAAAAATGTATAAAAACAGGGAATTTACTTTCAACTCTAACTAGAATCACATAGATCTGAGAGAATACAGAGAAAAACCACACCACACCAAAAAACCCACACATCATCTTTTTTGCTGCTTCTGGATGCAGATGAAATCTGATGCTAGTGACACTTGTACTATTATTATATACTGTTAAACATTACCAGTATAATTTCTCATTCATATCTACATTAATTCAGGTAATGAAAGAATCTATCACATGGCAATTAACGCTTCATTTACAAATGGGTGCATGAGTGTTTAGGTACTGCATTTGGAAGGGGCAATTTAAGACATTAGTGTGTTTTTCAATAGCTTAACTACCAAGACATAGTAAGTTCACAGCATTACAACTGAAGTACCAGTTTGAATACTGTCCCAAAAAGATAAAGGGGAAAGTTGGAGTGGCTTGAAGACTTTTTTCCAGACAGTGCTAGTGACACAGATATGATACAATCTTATTCTATGGACACTTTTCAAATAAGCCTGAAAAACAGCATTCCAATTAAGTTGATAATTTTGTTAAAAACTAACAACTTCAGCTGATAATTATAACAAGCCACCACAGAACCTTTTTCTCCCTATCAAGCTGTCGTCTGCACACACTCTAGATTTAGAAGCCTATGCCACAACCTGTGCAAGTACAGTAAAGCAGAGTATCACTAACTGAAAGTAAGACTTCATTAAGAGAGGCTTGCTTTATTTTTATAATAAACTATTAAGTGATTGAAATTTTACACTGTTATCTTCACCCAGAAATTTTCTGATAGGCTTTTTCTTTCTGTTGTTGTAACCATGACAATTGCTAACTATACTATAGCTATCCATTTAAAAATATCTTCATTAACATAAACAGTATCAACTTCAGTCAGTTTTGATCTTGCTGCAGGGAGTACAACCTTCAAAAGATTGATAACTATCTCAGCTAACTAAATTTTCATGCCATAGCAAACCAAACAATTGGTTTACTGATGCATTCAGCAAACAGGATTTATGGAATTCCCCCAGTCAGGTTTTTCCATTGCTTTAAATCTATACCTGCTCAACTTGCAGGATCTGCTTTAGCTTGCTAAACTCCTGCAAATCCAGTTCTATTACAGTGCCAGAGGGATTTATATGTGGTTTTGCTTTTATAAACCGCAGGCTGAGACAAGCAATGTTTGACACCTCTGAGAAAGTGACCCAGTCTGGCACACCAATGACTGCGAATCAGAAGTGGGTAGATTTACTGACAGACACAGGGAGCCTTCTCAGGGTACGTGGAGCTACAGTCAGTCGCCCGCCCCCACCACCTTCGGGGAACTCAAAGCTCCACACCGCCAGCCCCATAACACTCAGAGTCAAGCCTCTGAACCCAAAAAGCAGTTCTGGAAGCTCCTGCCTTCCATGAGCTCCCTGAATTCCCGCTACCACTGCACAAGGATCTCTGCTCAATCCCACCGAGGACATCTATCAGGATATCAGATCCCTCTCCAAATCATTACTGAGCTGCAGAAATGAGTCTCTTGGGTCTTAGATCAAAGCACCATGAAGTCCTCTATCCTACACACTCCCACTCCTCTGCTTTCGTTCTCTTTTCCCAGCAGGAAAGAGTCAATGGTCCTCAGATGACAGTCAGCTCCCGTTTAACTAAATTGCTCACGAGCAAGAAACATAAGCTACTAGCAACACTTGGATTTTGTGAAGGTACCAAGCATCACTGCAGTAAGGTGTCTCCAAATAGCCAATTCTAGTTCAGTTGTTTTAGCAGAAGAAAGAGGTGGAAATAAATAAGTAAATAAAAATAAACACCAAATTAAATGCACACAGGTAAGTACAGAAACAAAGAATACCAAGTACACTCATATCAATGCTTTGCTATTTAAGCAATAAATCCACCAACTCTGCAGTAACTAACTGTAGCATCTAGCCCACAAAATGTAAACAGGTTTCCCCCCCCCATAAAATAAACAGAAAACCTGACGTACATGCATATGCAAACAAAATATTCTTAGCTCTTTATAGAAATCATACAGCATACTATCAGAAAGTGTGCAAACTGAGGACCAAGTTCTAGTCTGATAGCATGCCCAAAGCATGGCATTTGCCTCCATGGGAAGCAAGATGATGGGTGTACAGCTGTGCAGAATCTGACCAACATGGTGTAGGTATCATAGCATTTCATGGGAGGCATAGTAAAAGCAACAGGTTTTATTTGCTCTCTCTGTGCTGAAAATATTTTTTCCTTTCTGCAGTATTTTATGAACCTTGTCACTATTCCTTTCTGCACAGAATCAATTAATGAGTTTTGTTTATGGTTTGTTTTATTTGTGGGGTTTGGATGGTGGGGGTTTTTGGGGTTTTGTTTGGGTTTTTTCGTTTTATAATTCAGAGTGGTCATGCGCACACATGACTCGCCACCTTGGGAGCCAATTACCCTTCATTACAAAATGTTCTTGGACCTGCGTGGCAGCCCTCATTTAAAGCCACAGGAAAGAGTAGTTAAATCACACTTATGTTAACTAAAAAACACAGTGCACTGAAAATAATTCATTTTCTGTTGCTTATGCAATTTATATTTTTTCCTTTCCATACATTTACACTACTGTGATTGCAACATCCAAACTGTAGACAACAGTTTAAGCCTCAAAGCTTATAATTTAAGGAGCATGACAAATCATAAATATATACAGAATACTGAGAATGTTAACCATCACTACAAAAAAAAAAAAAGTGCAACTATTATAAAAGTATGCTGACCTCTGAACTTGTGGCTTTTGTTTAGCCATGGAATCTACTACAAGCATTTTGTTATTGCTTTGTAACATACCAAATAGTTTAGGTTACAGACGTTTGGTTTCTCAGTCCTGCCTTTGCAAGAAGAGTGCTGAAAGCCTGTAGCCAGTCTCAGACTGCAGACCAGCAGCAGAGTACGTTACAGTTCCCTGCTGTGCTCGACACGTTGATATGAGAAGTTAACAGAACAAGGACAAAGCTTTGCCTCTCCAACTCTAACAATTCTGGAGTGCTACATATAACAGCCAAGACAGTGGGGCTTTTATTTAGCTAGACCAACCTAGAACCTAAGAAAATGAATTGAACTATCATGTTATCATGTTTTATCTGGAGACAAAGCAGTGCAGGAAAGCAATTTAGTGGCTGCTAGGAACAACTAAGTGCTGCTTCCAAAATTGATTAGGTAAAGAATTGCAATTTTAACCACTGTCTTGTCTTTTGGGTTGGGGGGAGAAACAACAGACTGAGAGACATTTTAGCATTGTAAATATGTGTCTTATTACACACACACACACACACACTAAAAGCTGCCAGCTCAAATGGGATGTTTTCCCTTCTCTAAAGGATTTTGAAAGAGACACCATTTTGATTAAAAGCCAGGGGAAAGTTGAAGTCTTAAGACCAGAGGGGAACAGCTCCTGCTCAGAACAGTGAAAAACAAAGATCCTGTTGTTCGTAACTGCTCTGATCCCAGGTCATGTTAGCTTTTAAGCAGCCGTTGCCTAATGCCACAAAAACCTGTCTTTCTGCAGTCCAGGGGACAAAAACACAGCAGTGTAGATCATTACTTTTCTGATAACGCTAAAAAACCTAGGGTACAGTTGAGCTGCTAATAAAGCCTGCAAAAGCCATTTTCTCACACCCCACATACTCTTCTGGTGTGTCTTCAGTTATTCCTTTTTAATCATGTATTACGTGTTAGCAGCTCTTTGTCAAAAGATTCCCCGCCTCTCTTCCTTTGCAGTGTAAGAGGTAGCTATCACCCAGTCTTTCAGCTTTCTCCCGCAATTCCTGCGGAAAAACCTCACTCTCCAATCCTCAAGTCGCAAGTGTCCCTCTCTGCTCAGGGACTGTCACCACCTATCTTCTGTTGTCTAGTTGCACAGCACATTTGATATGTGAGAGAGAGCGCGCGCGAGAGAGAGAGCGAGAGCGCGAGTTGAACACAGCCTTTTACGCCTGCCTCCTTAGGGCTTGCAGACACACTGCTCAGCCAACCAGGAAGGTTTCTAGGCTTCTCTTCTGCTTGGTGGAAAGGAAGTTGTTCCTTAACACCTGCTTAAGTAAGTATTGCTAAAGCTTATGATCCTTTCAGATCTTCACATCATTTTACAGGTTTTTATCAGTAAACCAAGTACAGATTCCTGACCTTCCTCCAGCCTCCTGTGCACTGGAATTTCAAGTGCAATAATTGCCATTTTGTTTCAATAGGGTTTTTACCACTATTAAATTTAAACCAAGTATGAGTTGCAAATTACTTCCAGCCTAGGGCAGACACATTTTACTCCAGGGCTTAATACTTCATTTGACCCTAGTTTGACTTCATATCAGGATCTACAAGACTAATCAGATGAGTAGCTTCAAAGCAGCTTCAGACGTTATCTTTTTAAGGCCTTTTCCTTAGAAATTGTTCCTCTAAGAACAACCACAACACAAACAGTAGTCAGTGTAAGAACAACAGGGCAACTGTTTCCACAAGCTTTTCCTCGTCTTCCAAACAGGAACGCAAGATTCAAGGACCCACAAGCCCTCTATATACAGCAGTGACCTTATCTAAGAAGTGTTACATATAAGGCAGTAACACAGGTACTACAAAGTAGAATACCAATGTGCACTAGCAGTTTAATATCCTCTTCAGGAATTCTGACCTCCTAGAGAGTCAAGAACAAACACAGACTGCACCTATAACAAATATGCCTATAAGCAACAACAGTCATATTTTGCATTTACAGTAAGCTCTCTAATGGATGCAGATAAACAGCGCTTAAAAGGTCTGAAAGCTTGGGATCTTCTTGTTCAGCTCATTGCTTAGCATCTGGAAGGGCTATAGGAAATCTTTCCCCTACATGTTTTTGACCCTTTTGCCAAAATTCATACACTTAGTATCTTATGTACTGTGATAGATGAAGCTGCTTTTTCACCTCTGTTTGCATGTGATCCCTAAAACTCATGACATTATTAACCTCTGTTTTTCAGCATCTAATAGATGTCACAAGAAAAACAGTTTTAATAAATGCATCCTGGAACATTCAGTTTGGAACTAAGGTACCATATGTGAAAAGGAAAAATAATGATAAGTGATAAATGACAAAGATTTTAGGGAAATTTTATTGTATTTAATTAATCTACCATTTTTACTAAGTTGCTTTCAACTGAAATGGCTTTTTACCAACTCCTTCTGAAAAGGTTAGAAGGGTATTCCCTGAGCTACAATCATTAGCATATAGATGTCTCTAAGTGTTAATTTCTGTTTTCACTGAATGAATGTAATTTAAAATGAGGCCCTTTCAAATCAGTTAACTTTGGCCATTTGAGAAAGATAAGAAAAACAGACTCAAGCATGAGTCCCAGCAAAACCTGCTTCTTAAGGACAAATATATGTCACTATTTAAGAGCCTCCATTGCCACATGCTGCAAGTGATAGATTTCAGGAAAATTATGGGAAAGGATGGGTGCTGGGATTAAAGTCCTACCACTAGGTGATAGAATCCATTAATAGGGTTAACAATAACAAAAAAGAAGGGTTATTTTTATAGTTCATTTTTTAGAAGAGAGTTGAAATCCAGCCTAGAATTCAGAGTTGTGGCAATTAGTTTTATACCTACAGCAAAACTCGTTGAATTTCTTCTGTTTTATGCAACAAGGAAGAATAATTTGGAGCTGAACCCAGCTCCTAAATTAATGAACAATACCAACTGTCATCTTCAGCTGGATCAGGCTCAGGAGTATTTTGAAGTTTTCATTTTAAAATAACCTAATACAAGTTCAGAATGATGTACAATGAACCTCTGACAGCTGTCCATCCAGGTATGCCATATTCCCCGAGAGGGTTTCTCTTCAGCAGGTCTCCAGCAAATATACACTTTATAACATAGTTAAAGACAGAGAATATTTGTAGTTAAACATGTCTCATTGTCCACCATAAAATCATATCCTCACCAGACTATAACTTTCCTGAAATTACATTTTTCCCCAGAGTGATCATTTCTTGCTTGAATATCTTTTAACTCATGGAAGGAAAAAAAAAAAGAAACCACCAACTTACTTCAATATTGGAGAATGTTTTCTCATGAGAAATATGAAATTTGGGAAAAGTGAGTTGCCCTAACCTACATAAAAATTCCACCTGTTCTGGCAAAGCTACAAGGCTTTTGATTATATTTGTTTTGCACATACTGAAATGATCATTGCCATATTTTGGCAAAGTCCTCAGAACGTGTGTTCGCTCTGAACATACTAGGATCTGGAGAAGTCAGACCCAAGACACACTGTTTTCTTGGCAGCAGGAAATCCCTAAGGTGGGGCAAGCACTAGAAAGGAAACCAGGAAGACTGTTCTTTGGTTTTACACATACAAGATATCATTATATTAGGGAAGGGAACAGTGCAATGATCACAAAGGCAAAACAGTCAGTAAGAGGAGAGACTAATGCCTTGTCACCCTCTTTCCAGAAAGAGAAAACAACAGCAGCCAGAAGACTGCATCTGATAGATGAAAGTTGAAAGGACAGAAAGTCAGACCATGAATACACCACACACATCAAAAACATGAATAAAAAAAAAAATCCTCAAAACCCTCATTCTTATTCATTCTTATTCACCAACGGAGGTTAAGTAACTTTTTTGCCACTTCTATAAGTTGTTCCATTAAGTCAAGTGAAGTAAAGATTCATACTGTAGGATATACTAGATGGATTGGCCAAGAGAGAAGTCAATATTGTTCCTTACATACAAGTTTTCTCTTGTCCCCTACTTTATCATCAAAACCAACTAATTATACTGAAATAGCATTGAGGTTGCAAAGTCAACATTCAATAGGGAGGAAACACTACATGAAACAAGCACTGACAATTACACATATCCAACCTACTCTTTTGAGTTCAAATGAAGTTGTCTTCCCGAGAAAGGTAATATCGGTACAAGCTTTCCCCTCTAAATACTCTAGCCAACGTGTCTAAACCATGCTCAAGATCAGTTCTCTTGCCTCGGCCTTCCCTCTCTTCTACCAACACCCGAAAGGCAGGCCAGCTGATGTCAGCTGTAGTAGGGATAGAAGTCTGTTTGGACTTGGACTAAGACCAGCAACATGGTATATGAAATAAATTGAACAGTTGGTAAGAACATTCAGCTTTGATATTCTTTTTTACCCCAGTCACTTTTCTGCATCAGACTTGCTTGAAATATGCTGATTATGCAAACCCTGAAAATGAGCTTTATAGTCTTCAAAGAAATACACATACATTATCTAATGTAATATTGTAACAGCAAATATATAAACAGACCAACCCCTAGCTGGTATTACTATGAATCCTTAGTAATAAATCTAGCTTGTTCAAGTAAGTCATGCAGTAGCACTGCAGGTACATTAGGCTCTGCGCTTGGATATGAATTGGCCACAGAATGAGGGATTTCCCACCAACAGAATTCTTCATAAGATTTCTCTAGTTTACAGTATGCATGAACTTTATCTACACTGCATATTGGCTTCAACAGCTCTGTTCTATGAATAACAAGCATTTATGTGTAAAAGGCTGAATGGAAGTTATGAAGTCACCTTCCACAGTTACGAGCATATCTATGCCATCCTTTGTCCAATGCTTTAAATAATTTCTAAATTAGACTTTTATTTTCGTTTCCATTCTCAAAGATATTCAGGAAAAGCATGATATACTTTTGACTCTTATTTAAATACCTAAGATTCTATTTTGCTTTTTTAAGTTTTTCTATGTATAGTACCCATACAGTTTCAAAAGAGTTCAACAGCTAGATTTCTTCACATTATTTCTTCCACAACAAAAGCGTAAGCAAGTTTTTAGCAGAGTTGCAATTAAGAAATGCCATCATACTCTATTTTTTTGCAAGGCTCTTCATGCAAGCAGAATCCTTGTGCTCTGTTCTTAGTGTGTACGAAATGTGCACAGTCTTTAGAAATGCAGATAATCAAAAAAAGAGCCACTAGGGAAACAAAGTAATAATGTTAGCTAATGCCACACAGTAATGTTTATTTAACAAATCTGTGTTGCATGCCTGACATTTCCCCTGGCATCAATTTATTTTGTTTTGCTTTTCTCTGATAGCAGCACAAATGCATTTAAAATGTAAACTTATTTTACACCTACCAAAGTGTATACACAACATAATAAAAACATATACATCTTTTTTAATATCTTATGGGAATACATACTGGAGATGTGCAGAAAGCCCAACAGCCAAAGTAAATTATCTAGATTATGGAAAATGTTCATTTTTAGCTTTCCCAATAGCTACTAAAACTGCAATTGTCAGTGCACTGTACATCACTACATTATGTTATTTATAAAGTGCCACAATGTGACAAAATGATGCTATCCATCAGGATCCAATCTTAACTGAAAGTGGCAAGGGAAGTGGAGTGGATGGAAAGATATCTTCACAGGCCATTCAAACTGGCAGTTTGGAACAGTTACAAATGGCAATTTTCAGAAGTTTAATTTACTGGTCATTTGTAAAAGTGTACACAAATGATTCTATGAACCAAATTAGGAAAAAAAAGTTTCTACTTTCAAACTTCTCTGTAACCAAGCAACCTCTTGCTCCACTTTCCTTCCAGGCAAATATCCTACTGTTTCATTCATGCCACTCTTGCTTCTTCATTAGACTCCTAGATTTGTCAGCCTTTCTTTTCAGGATCAGTACCTTTCTTCACTTAGAAAGCCAGCCCAGCCACCTGCCTCCAAGAAATCCCCTTTAATTTCCCTTTTCTCTGTTGTCCAGCAGTCTCTTATCTTTGCTGCCTCACTGGACTTTTTCAGAACACCGAGATCCCAAATTTTATGTCTTCTAAAATATTCAACTTATATCAAACACCAAGGACAACATCACCTCTCTCACATATACCCACATGCTACTTTCACAGTAACTAAAATTCTTAAAAAAATAGAAAAATAATAAACCGTCATTAATTTCAAAGTAATGGGAAAGAATAACCTGAGGCACACACATACAATGACTGGCCACAAGTTAGATACTACCGCTCCAAAAACATCAGTTCAATGTTCAGCAGAGGTCAGAAAAATAAACAGAGCATTAAAAAACATAAAGAAGGAAA
>VYZV01035597.1:302465-319874 GCA_013401275.1 Pandion haliaetus | reverse complement strand
CCCCCCCCCCCCCCCAGCAGAAAGTTTTCCTTGTGGTGGAAAAGCCTGGAACAGCTTCATTTTTAATGAAATTTTCTCTAATTTTGAGTGAGGACCAAGAAAGGACGAAATTGGCCATCGATACACCCACCAAAAGGAATAAATAAAATACAGCGTGGTGATGAAAGACCTGTTTTGTGAAAGCTGCAGCAAAGGCACCAGGCTTTGAACAAAGAGATGAAAGGCAGCAATCAATGTGGGATCGTTTTGTGAACTGCCAGGAGAAAACTCAGGGCTGGAGGGGCACCAGGGCATCCCCAAATCCCTCCTGGCTGGGCTTTGGAGACAGAGCATGACAGCTGGGGCCGAGGGGAAGAAAGTGAAGGGAGGGGGCTGTCACCACAGTGGGAACAGGGATGCATGGCAATGCTGTTTGAGCAGGTTGTGGTTATAAATGAGGTTCTGCATGGTTTCTGCTCTGCTGCGGGGTCTGGGAGGCTCTTCCATTGTCTGCCACCATGGGGAAAGGGAATTAAAAAGCATGGCTGCTACAAGGCTTTTCCTCCCGCTCACAGTGATATCCACCTCCTGCCCAAGAGGGCCAATTCAGCCCTGACACCGGCAGCAGCACACAGTGACAGGGTGCAAGCAGATGCGAGTCCTCCTGCTTTATCCATCCACAGGATAGTTATTCCCCCACTCTCCCTCCACCCTTTCCTCTCCTCCTCTCAGCTCACCAAAATGGTGTTAGTTTCCCCCCCGAGCAACAGAGTAGTGCAAATTGCATCTTCATCACTTAAACTCATCGGCCAGGTTACACCGAGCTGGTAATCGATCCCTCCCTCCACCTCACTACCAGCTTTGACCCTGCTTTGGCCCACTTTTTACTCAGACACGGTCCAGTGCCTCCTGCCCACCTAGGTGCCATGGGGCTGCATCTCAGCCCCAGTCTCCCCACAGGGACACAAAATGCTTCCTGGACTTTGGCCATCCAGAGCTCTAATTGAAAAGAAACACAATTAAGCAAGGAACTGCTGTATCTAGTCAGCTTCAGCAGCTCTGAAGCAGCTGGTGGAAAGGGGTTTGCTGGGAGCTGCAGGCTGTGCAGGGCACTGAATCATCCTAATAAACTGATAGCAGTTCAAAATTTGATTTGGTCATGTAAAAAGCTTTAAATCTTATTGCATTTGCTTGTCTTGCCCTGCACAGAGTAACATAGAGAGGACCAACCAGGAAAATCCACGTTAATTTCTCAGCCCAGAAGCAGGAGGTTAGGGAGAGCAGGGGCCTCCGTAGGTCTGTGATCCAGGCTTGTCCTCACCTGCCCAGCATCCACAATGTAGACACTGCCATCTCCTCACCGGCACAACAGGATGGACATCTGAACTCTACACTTGCTCAAAAACAAATTCTCCAAGTTCGGGGAAAGGCAGACAGGAAGACCTTTGTTGCTCCCTGCACCTGTAATTACTGAGCAAGGAGACATTTGCCAACTCCTCCTCCAGCATCTGCAGGCAAGAGAGGGAGAGGAGAACCAGCAGGAATAGGAGGGAGAAAAAACACTGGGGTGCTCAGACCCCAGCCACGAGAAAAACAATGCCACTCTGACAGCCTGAGCAGAGCTACCACATTGGGAAGGTCTGGTCTCTGTTTGCTTTGCGATGAAAGCACAAGCAGCCCTCACCTGCTCCCACACATGCCAAGACACTTTCCAAGAGCTCTGCTTCCCCCACAGTCTGCGTGGGATGAAGCAGAGCGAAGGGTAATGCTTTCAGCATTGGTATCGCTGCTCAAGAGGCAGGGGCTCCTCACCATGCAAGCACCAGCTCCAGCCCACCATCCCCAGCAAGACCTGCCAGGCTCCCCCCAGCTGAGCAGATCCCCTTGCTGCCAAAGGCACTGCTCCAAGAGATGGGCAGGCCCCCAAAATACCTAGGGAAACCAGGATCACCTGAGGTCACTGACCAATTCCATACTGGTTGCTCTGTGGGGCCAGGTTGAGTCAGGTACCTTCTTAAGATAGCACCGGTAGGATTCATCTCATGTAGGTTTAGGTGCCCAGGGTGCAGTTATCATTGGAGCCAGGTATTTGGAAAGCAACAAGTACTCAGAGCATCATTTGCAATGGGATAGTCCCTCAAACTGCCCCATTCCCTCCTTTGGGAGGATCAGTGGACCCAACAGGAGAGGCTCAGGTGGGGATCACTGCACTGGAGTTGTGTAGCAGCAGGCAAGCTGAGCCCTGTGCCTTGTGCTTTTGGGGAAGGACAGTCTCTTGGCTGCCTGTGAAACAGATGCAAGATGGTCTTTTCCCTCTTTAGCTGGTGTTGGGTATCAGCTTGATGTGATTCTTTGGCACAGCTCACTACGGCCAGCTTCACGAGGTAGCAGCCAAAAAGATGCATGGGAAATTCAAGCCACTGCCCAGCGCAGCAGGTCAGTGAGTGTGAGAAACAGGGCTCTGCCAAGACTGCTCCCAGGCTCGCCTTGCCCCCCTCCTCCTCCCTTCCCACACCCCCAGCTTCACAGTGAGACAAAGCAATGGAAACCAACTACAACTCCTATAGAAAGGAAGGGAAAAGAGCACAACTGCCATTCCAATTCATTGCTCTTGAGGAGTGCTTGGCTGCAGCTGCAAAAGGAGTTTGGTTGAGTACCCAGAGAGATGCTGCAAGGGGATGGATGCTCAGAGAAGGGGCTGAGCAAGGCAGAGGAGACATGACCAAACACGCAGAGCTCAGGTCTCCCTTTGGGGGTTCTCCAGCTGTAATTGAGCCTCAACATTTTCATGCAGTGAAAATCCAGAGTCCAATGGGCTTGATGTGATACACTGCAATGTCTCATGATAACACGATACCATGAGCATCATATTCCCGATATTTGCTTCAGATGCCAATTAGTTGAGCTGAGCAGTGCTGACCTTCAGGAGAGTTCGGATCCAAGTCTGTGCTCCTGTTCATAGTCCAGGCTCGCTGCTGCCAAGGAAAGGATTTTATGCAGGGAGAGATCAGCAGGTCAGGGGCAAGGAGTTACCTCCTCTGCTGTGCTGAGCAGCAGTGGCTAGTACCATAGCATTAGACACAGCCCTGCTCTCTGTTGCAAATAATGTTAATGGAAATCCTAGTATCCACTTGCCTGGCTGGTAAAATGCATGATTCTCCTTCTGTGTCTTTGTTGTCCAGGGGCATTTGCTGAATGATTTACAGATGTCATTTGTACTTGAGTAGCATCCAGGAATCCCCAATGAGAGCCAGGCTCTGTCTCTTGGGCAATGCTATGGGGAGACCCTATGGACCTCAGAAACCACGACCTGCCCATGTAATTGCACATCACAGAGGCAGCCAGGGTTAGAGGCTGGGAAGGCTCCAGCCCCCAAATTGCCCAAATCTTCTGCCAGCAGGCAGAGGGGCCAGTGGTCATGGTCACTCCTGCTCACCTTGGGCTGTTCCAGAATTTAAGCAGGCAGAGCCAGCTCAGGATTTGCCTCACTAACTTCTGTGCTCTTGTCAGTGCAGGCAAGGCAGCAAGAAACATGCACAATGACTTTCCAATCAAGCAAATAGTGAATAATAGAGAATTTTCAGTTCTGGAAGCAGTCCTCCTAACATTCACAAAACACCTGGGACAGAGTCATTTTGTGACTAATCAGCTGTTGTTGGAGGTCTCATGAGTACCAAATGAAACAAGAAGTCCCAGCTCAGAAAGTAATTTGGGAAACACTCACCAATCCCATCTGCTGTGAATAAACAACAGCTCTGCTGTAGTTGCAGGGTCATGAATTGCCTTGGAAGAGTTAGAGATACCATCTACATAAAGAGCAGAAAGCCTGCTGGAGAGAAAAATAAATATCCCTGCACAGAGGATGGGAATATGGATAGTTATGGCCCTACTAGGAATTACCTGCTGAGTTTCCACCCACCCACCAAGCCCTGCTAGATACATATGGGCTCTCATGGGTGCAGAAATGGTCTATGCCTGCAGCCAGCCTGGCTTGGAGCCTCCCATGCTTGTCTCTGCTAGGGTGAGGAGCAAGGAACAGGAATCAGATATACCCTTTGTGTGATTCCTGGTGCCTTCAGGGAAACAGCCGCATATTCCCTCCTGCCAGCCTCAGCCCCTCATGTACCCACTGCCGTGGCAGCAGGATGTGCCGGTGCGGGGGAGGGGGGAGTATCTTGCCTGTCCCTTCGCAGGGAACATCTGTGCCTGTGGTTCAGAGTCAGGTACAGCACTGACATGGCTCAGCACATGGTCCCTGTCTGGGAGCATCTCTAAGTCAGCAAGCAGACTTGTTCAGCATTTCTCATGCATGCAGGCTATAATAGTGCCAGGGGATGGTCTACAGCCAGCCCAGGATGTTACCACATGTCAGAGTGCTGGGAACAAGCAAAATTGGGATGAGGGTAATCAGAGGTGATGAATGACAATTCAATCTGCAGCCTGTTTTGACTTGCTTTGTGGAAGCAAGGCTTGCACTAGGGGCACCTGGGCAGGTTACTCCAGAAATCTGGTGATCCACTAATTTACCCATAAGAAAGGTTGAGAAATGCTGGTTTGGATGAAAAGCCTTTCATTTTCTGCTCCCTACACAAGCTGCCAGCTCTTTACACGATGCCAGGAAGCAGTACAAAAGAGAATGCTGCGCTGCCTTGCTCCATCAGCCCTCCTGCCCCTTCCCACATGGGATGGGCTGGAGTCAAAGGAGCAGCCCACAGAGCAGCCTTGTCCCAGTTGCCCCTTCTCACCTGGCCCAGGGAGCTGACCTGCAAGCTCACAGCACACACAGCTCAGCTTTCCAAATCAGGAGCACCATATGTTTGCGTAGGAGCATGCAGGCACAGAGGAGTAGGCATGGAAATAGAGGTTTCAGCTCTTAATGGGGGTGCCACGCAGCCGTGCACATGCCCATGTGGGTGGCTCTGCAGATGGCAACGCCAGGCAGCAACAGCCTGAGCCTTTGCATTTCTGCTTCCCAGTGGCAAACGCTCCCATGTCAATGGGTAGAAAGGAAAAGCAGGATTTCTTGAGTGCTCCTGGGCTGGATAAAGCAGCTTTGGGTACTGGAGAGTCTGGGGACTCTGCACTGGGAGCTTCAAGCACAGGGGAGAAGGGAGGGCTGCTGAGCCTTTCCCACATCACTGAGTTGCAGAATTGATGTCCTGGGATTGAGAGGGGGCCCTGAGCACATCCCTGCTGTCCCGCTCTGTCTCCTGCATCCTGGGACCATGCCCTGTATGTGAGCAGCACTCAGGGCCGTACGCTGCACTAGCACACAGAGCTCCGCAAGACTGAGCTAATTACGAACCACAGAGGAGCTCAAGGGGATGAAGCCTCTTACCAGGGACTGCAGCTGGAACATTACCAGATTACAGGTCAGAAGCAGAGCACATGCCAAGCCCCAGCTTACAGGAATGCTGCTGCAGCTCACATATGAGCACAAGCCAGAGGACCAAGCCCTGGCATCCAGACTGGGTGTGAAGCCTCTGGGCTCATTAGGGCAAATCCAGACCATGCACTGAAGAGGGGTCTGTGGCCAGTCTGCCCTATAGGGACACATCTGCTCCATCACTGTCACCTCAG
The DNA here is from genome assembly GCA_013401275.1 of Pandion haliaetus. Taxonomy (NCBI): domain Eukaryota; kingdom Metazoa; phylum Chordata; class Aves; order Accipitriformes; family Pandionidae; genus Pandion; species Pandion haliaetus. Next base: position 314,315 of record VYZV01035597.1, on the reverse strand, counting down.
GCATCACAACACTTGCTCTACCAAGGGACAACCTAAAGGGCTCCAGCAGAACTTACCACCACTCCTGGTCAGCATCCAGAAAATGCTTCATCCAACCTTCCTCTCTGACAAGATATTCACCATCAGGATACAATCCTCCTCTGTTACTCTAAAAGCAGTTGTGACACCCAGCCAAAAGGTGAATGAGAAATCCCCTCCCTTTGCAGTCAAATCCCCAAGAACTGCTCAGCAGGGAACACAGCCTGGGAATGCCCCAGCTCCTTGAGCAGGAGGGTAGATGCACAGCAAACCAACACCCCACCCCCAAAGACATTAAGCCAAATCCTTAGCAAGCCCAGCCCTTTTATAAGCCATTGCAGGTGAAACCTGTAGGCATTAGCTGGTTTGGGGAGATTCACATCACCTGGGAGCAACTTTGGACATGCTGGTTGCCCCTTTGTCCCTGCAGCACCCAGCCCACAGTGCAACACATGGCTCTGGCATTTAGTGCTTCATGGGTTGTGAAGGGGATGTGTTTGCTCTTCAGGTGTCACGGCCATGGCCACAACTTCAGCAATGTGCAGGGGGAGCCCAGCTCCTCAATGCCTACACAGCCACATGTCATGTATATAGCCTGATTTATAGCAGGTTTGGGGGTGTCAGGTGTTGGACTGGCTTCTTGCAAGAGCGGGGATGAGCTGCTCAATGGGAGTAGAGGCAAACCACAGCTTACACCTCCCCGTCAGCATCTTAGTGGTGATTTTACACCCTCCTCACATTATCCTTCACTAGCTTGCCTAAAGGATGTCAAAACTATTGTCCTCACCTGGAGAGGGGGAAAGGGGGGAGAGGGAAATGAAGTGACATGGCAGAGGCCAGCCAGAGAGTCAGTGTTGAAGGCAGGACTAAACCCCTTCTCTCCCAAATTGCAAGCTGGCCTGGGTCTCCGTCAGGGCTGTGCCCCCTGTGTTTGTAGAGGACAGCTTTCCTGCAAAGTGTCCCACAGCTCTGCCCACATGAGTGTGTGGTGCCCATGGAGTGGCTGATGCAGGTTATGTTGGTGCCCCCAGGAGAGGTCGGATGCTCAAATGCTCACACATGAGCCCTCCCAAGGAATAATTTAATTTAATCCCCTTTTTACCTTCTTCTCCCCCACCTGGGCAAAGCAAGACCCAGGCAGATCTGCATGATTTTTGAGCTCAGAACTTTGTTCTTGCATAAAAGTCTTTAAAAAACTCACACACCCCCACCCCCCCCACAAAGCCACAAAAAAACAGAGTAGAAGAAAGAGAAGGAGGAAGGAACAAGCCTGGGAAGCCGGCTCTGCACTTTGCCCCGGCTGCCTGGGACAAGGGGCTCTTTGTTTCTCTGGCTGGAGCCTGCTGCACTGGCCCTTTTCAGTCTCCCTCCCTGGGAAAGGGGCCAGGGGGAAGCAGGCACAAGCAGGGCAGGCAAAAAAACTGGGGCTGCAGTGAATGAAGCCTGCTCGGACCCCCACCAGGCCCCCCATCTTCATATAGCTGGTCCGTATAGTGTCTGCCAGGAACAGTACTGAGGGAAAAAGGTGCCCGGGAGACCCCTGGGTGTCTGCTTCCCATGCACTACCCCTGAAAATGAACACGCTTGTGTTCTTACCACGCAGGAGGTTTTAAACCTCTCTGTGTCTTTTGGACTTTGCAATCCTAAAGCACCTGCTAAAGTGCATTGAAGCACTCAGCTGGTGTGTAACCACCTGCCTGCAGCTTCCCAGACCTGCTGGGTTGAGCAAGTCACATCGCTGTGGTATTGCTGGGTCCCCAAGCGCGTGGTAGCATAGGCTGGAAGCTGTTGGGGACAAGTTGCTCTCGTCTCCTCCCACCCCAGGGATACTGCCAGGGTGTCCCCAACTCTATGGGTGCAATGACACGGAGCTGGCGATGATTGTGGATTCAGCCAGCTGGGAAGCCGGGACACTTGCTCCAGGGATCAGATCTAAGTTTGGAGAGGTGTTTCTTCTCTTCTGCTTATTTTCGTGCATTGAAAAACCCCAGAGCTCTGCCTGGCTGCTTAGCAATTCTCCTTCTCCCAACCCCAGTCACACAGAGCTGGGGCTCTCGGCTGCTCTGTGCTTTCATCAGCTCTAACGAGAATCGCAGATGCCCTCTCCAAACGTGTCTGTCCATCTGTCTGGGCTAGAGCTCAGGTTTCAGGCTGGTTTTGTACACCAGTACAGCAACTTTCTGCAGGCTGGGAATGATGCAGGGCTCCCTGTGCCCTGTCCTGTACCCATGCCAGTGTGCACAGGGATGACATGAGTTGGATGGATGCTTGGCATCCTGGGATGGGACTCATCCTGCCCTGCCAGGAGACACGCGAACACTGGCTGCTACCATGCTTGTTTGCACAGCTCTGCTCCTGGCACAGAGGATGACAAAAATGTGCCCAACTAGCCCCAAAATGCAATGCTGGCTGCTCTGGGAGGACCACACTGTACCCAGGCTGGCCCAGCACTTTGCAGCCAGGTCCCACATCCGCGATGCTCCGTTTCCCATTTTTCACAGGATGATGCTTATTAGAAAGCAGGGCAGGAAAACAAGAGCAATCTCTCCCCAGGTCAGAAAAAATGTTCCTCCTCAAGGCTATTTCTCCCTCTGGGAAACGCAGACGTTTGCAGTGTGCCACACCAGCACGGCTTTGGGCTTCTGGGACACACACACTGTTCGACCTCATCCTGTGGGGGTGGCCCTTCCTGGCCTCTCCATCCCGGTACCAGAGCTAGGGAGGATATTTTCACCCCAAGGATCCCTTCCCAAAGGATCCAGGCACCCCTTGGCCCTGGAGGAGGGGGCTGTGGGAACCGGTCCCACCGCTGCTCCCCATTACTGCTCTGAACAGCAACCGCCAGAACAGAGGGGAGGTGGTGTGGGGCTTTGTTAAAATAAACAAATTCAAGGAAAAAGCCTTGAACATCACACGGGATGTCTGGCCTCCCCCTGACCCAGCCTTCTTGTTATTAAAAGGGAAAAGGATGCAAAGCAGAAAGCAAAGGGGAGCTGGGGACAGTCTCCTGGTAACACTGGGGACAGTAATGTGGACAGGGGGACATGGCTCCAGCATGGGGAGCCTGGCCAGCCCTTGTGGCTGGAGCGGCGGGATGGGGAGGGCATCCCTGGTGTCCCCTGGGATGGAGGTGACAGCACGCTGGGCACTACCATGTCCCCAGGGATGCCCGGCTGCTTCTCGGTCACGGCAGCCTTGCTAAGCCCTGATTTACCCAGTGCGGGTCCTTGATTTGCAGAGCAGTGGGAGCTTAGCCCCTCCATTTCCCCTTCTTAACTCAAGACGTTTTTTGGTGACGATGGCCACTCATCTTCCCGCAGTGCCAGGGTCCGGCAGCAGGCAGGGCAGGGACTGGGGACAGGGTCACAGGCTGTCACTGCCACCTGCCCGGGAGCGCCTTGCACGCCCCGGCCCGCTGTGGCCACAGTCCCCCAACACTCAGACCCTTGTCATTTGAGCTATTTAATCCATCCTGGCTCAGTTTTAACGGATGGCAGTGAGCGGCTCAGGCAGTGGGACTGAGCAGGCAGGAGATGGCAGAGGAGTCTGCACGGGCGTGGGTGGCTAGGGGACGGGGAGAGGGGAATTTTGCTGCCTTTCCAAGTGCCCTGGACCAAGGGGTCACCCTGTGCCCAGCAGCAAGGTCCTGCCAACGCGCTCGCCCCCTTGCTGGGCACAGCTCAGCTGTGAAACGTGCTGCAGATGGTGCCGGAGCTGAGAGCAAATGGGGTCAGAAAGCAATTAGCCCAGGTCCTGCAGGGCAGCCCCACCGGTGCCAGCGCAGCTCGGCCATCCTGAAAAAGTCTTTAAAACCCTGATTACCAGGAGCAGCCAGGGATGGATCCCTCTCTATCTGCCCGTTTCTTACTCCCTTTTGCTAAGCCTCCACTGCTGGCCCCTGCCAGAAGAGGACACTGAGAAAGGCAGCACTTTGCTCTGACCTGTTATCATGGATGCACATTTAATTTGCCTCTCAATACAGCGTTATGTACCTAGCAATGGACTAGCCAAACCCAACACTATTTTTTATCGCTGTGTGTTGATCCACAGGGGAAATCGATATGTTTCTCTGACCGACAAGGGCAAGCTGATACCTCAGACTAAGAGAAACAGAAATAAAGATACAGGTTTCCAAGGGAGCGCCGCAGGGTTTCCCCCTGCATCAATCTGTGCTGGGACGTGCGGCCCCCACAGCTTGGAGGTAGATGCAGGTGGTACCCATAAACCAAAGGCATCATGGGGATACCCTCCTCGGAGCCGGGCACGCTGCTGTGACATGAGGGTGTCACCGCTGGAGGGGTCAAGGACCCACAGCATGTCCCCCAACTACCCCGTGTACCCTCTTCACTGCTGGGGCTCTCCCCACCGCCGCTGTTGTCTGCCCTCTCCTTCCTGCAGCAGTAGGCAGAGCTGGCTCCTGTCTTCTGCTCTCCAAGCAATGGCAGCTACTGGGAAATTCTTCAGACTGAGCTGTAGCTGAGCAAGACCTGAGGTCCTGGTGTTTGGGGCCAGCTATATGGACAAGCCATGCCCAGTGCCAGGGTCGCTTCTGCAGGGCAGCTGGAGCAAAGCTGAGCTGAGGTGGGGCTCCAGGCTGGGGGGGTGGTGGGTGTCCCTGTGCAGACCCCTCCAAAAGGTCTTTCCCCCAGACCCTGTCCCCTGAGCGTGTTTCTCTCCCTGCTTCTCACTGCAGGTTCATGAATCACCGCGTCCCGTCCAACTGCAGGTACCAGCCGACGGAGTACGAACACGCGGCAAACTGTGCCACCCACGCAGTGAGTTCCTGTCTCCAACCCAGGGCAAGGGAGGACGGTGCTCAACTCTCCAGGCATCCCCTGAGGAACCTCAGGGAACACCTAAAAATGTCTGTGTTCAGCCCTGGAGCAGGTCCTGAGGGTCTCGGGACTGTGATGAGGCAGATGTGCTCCAGGTGCTCCCGGGCAGCAGGGATACTCTCCCTCCTTCTGCCCTGGGAAGCTGGTGTGCATCTCCCTTGCTCTCCCTCACCATGGCCCCATGTCCCCAGGGAATCTGGCCAAAGGCTTAGTGGAGCAGGAGCATTTTGCAAAGCTCCCTGAAAACGGAGTGTTTTTCACAGCTGGAATGGTGACAGGTGCCCCATAGGGCTGCCTACGTGGCAGTGGGAGTGAGCGCTCCCCACATCAGGGTTTCCCTTGGCAGCTAGCAGCTCCCACTCTGAGCCCTGGGAGATGACTCAGAGGTAGCCATCCTCCTTGTGCCTTCCTCCTCCTCCCTACCTCCACCTGGGGAAGCTATTTTGGAGCTGCACCATGCAGGGAGAGACCCTGCCTGGCCCATGCAGGGAGCCAGCCTGCCCATTATGGGTGGTAGCTTTCACCAGAAACAAAAGAAACACCCAAAAGGAAAAGCAGAGACTGTATTATAGCTGCTCAATGGAAACACAGAGTCAACAACAGGTTCACTTCTCCCTTCCAGTTCTGGATCCTGCCCAGCATCCTTGGCAGCTCCATCCTCTACATCCTCTCTGATGACCAGTGGGAAACCATCTCAGCCTGGATCTATGGCTTTGGCTTGTCCAGCCTCTTCATCGTCTCCACCATCTTCCACACCATCTCCTGGAAGAAGAGGCATCTCAGGTACCAGTCATGATTGCTTGGGGCTTGGGAAGGGGAAGAGGGTCTGGAGGCCCCCAGTGCTGCAGGCTGTGACCTGTCTGTCTGTCTGTCCCGCAGGACCATGGAGCACTGCTTGCACATGTTTGACAGGATGGTGATCTACTTCTTCATCGCGGCGTCATATGCTCCCTGGTGAGTTGCTGTTGGGTGGGGGCCATCACTTGGCCCCACTGGAGGGATAAAATCAGCCTGGCTCCAACAAATAGGATTTCCTTCTCTGGCTTTGGCTCTGCTCGAGGCTGTACTCTACCCCTTTCCACAAAACCTTCCTATCCTATAGATTTCAGCACCTTTAAGTTGAAGTTACAAGTTGGTAAGACCCTGTGGTGGGACAGCCATGGGGCTGAGGGCAGCATTTCCCTGGCACCTCGCTGCCTGCAGCCTGGACCGGGGTGCTGCCCTAGACCCGCCTCACCACAGACCTGGGTCTTGCAGGCTGAACCTGAGGGAGTTGGGTCCCTGGGCCTCCCACATGCGCTGGATCATCTGGATCATGGCATCTATCGGGACCGTCTATGTTTTCTTCTTCCATGAGCGGTGAGTGCCTTTACCTGGCCCCATGCTGGTGGGTATCACAGAGCTCAGCTCAGCTCTGCCAGCTCCTCTTAATGCCCTGACAATAGTCAAGTTGCAGGGGAGAGCAAGAAGGATGGAGATAGACAGACAGAAGGACAGATAAATAGGTACAGGGTCCCTGGGCAGCCTCCTGGTCAACTGGCAGTGGAGAGCTTCCTTGGACCATGTCCTTCCCCATCCGCACGTTGGTTTTAGGAGCTTTGGTGGCAGGGATGTAGGAGCAGGGATGTGCTGCCATAAGTTGCTTCTCCCACATGGTGGCACCAAATAGAAAGCAAAAGGCCCCCGATGCCTCCTCGAAGCCCCAAGTGCCTGGCCTTGAGCTGGCAGCTCCCAAGCCAGGGTGGGGGTCCATCACCCCCGGAGCAGGGTGCCAGCCCCTCTGCGGTGGTATGGCTCACACATGAGGACATGGGACCTGCCGTGATGGCACCTCCACCCCTTTTCCTGTAGCATGGCAGCGGACATGACAAGCGTCAAACTCACTCGACCCTCCCCCTGCAACTGCCTCCAAGCAGCTCCTCTGTCGGTTGCAGGTACAAGCTGGTGGAGCTGGTGTGCTATGTTACCATGGGCTTCTTCCCCGCCTTGGTCATTCTCTCCATGGTAAGCCATTGCTGGGAAGCACGCGGGCTCAGTGTGAGGGACAAATCCCAGCAGGGCTGGTTTGTCTCCAGTGGGTTGGTATGGTCCAGGCTGTGTGGTGGGTAAAGCCATCCCCAAATACGATGTGGCCTGGCGTGGTTTTACAAGTGCTTTAAGAGCCCAGCAGATACCATGTGCATCTCCAGCGGACCTCCTGCCCGGGCTCTGTTGTGTTGAAATCCTCCCAGCAAAGCAGGGCTGCTGGGTCCCTGCTGCCTTGCTGGAGGGGAGGGTGTAGCAGAAGGCAGAGCAAGCGTCCTGCAGCTGGGGCCACATTGCTGGTCTTGATGGAGCGGTGGGGAAAGGGCAGGCAGGCCGTGGCCATCACTGAGCCCTGCCTCCCTGCTTGCTCCCAGCCCAACAGGGAAGGCCTCCCGGAGCTGGTGGCCGGTGGACTCTCTTACTGCCTGGGCATGGTCTTCTTCAAAAGCGACGGCCGCATCCCCTTCGCCCATGCTATCTGGCACCTCTTCGTGGCCATTGGAGCTGGCATCCACTACTATGCCATTTGGAGGTACCTCTACCGGCCTGGCTCGCTGGAGACTAAAACGTCCCGATAGACATCTTAAAGACATCGTTTGCACCACCTGGCACGTGGGGGCATGGAGGGGAGCAGGGAGGCAGCCTGCACCGTGGGCTTGCCCCAAATCACCCGCTCGCCCCATAGGCAGCAGCTGCTGGTGCCCTTCCTGCAGGGACAGGAGAGCCTGGAGGTTGATTTTAAAGAGATTTTTCTTTTTTAACCTTGGGAACAGTTTATTTTTTAGGCAAAGGTTTCATAACATGGTGACCGACTGCCAGGCTGCTGGCAATAGGGGAGCGACCCCTCCCTCACTTGCCTGACCCTGAGCATCCCGTGGGAGCAGGGGCCCTGGCACTACATGCTCCTGGCTAGTGACACCCTGGGTTTGGCTACTGGAACCCTTAGCACGGGCCACCGAGGGGACTGGAGTAGTCGGAATGGGGGGAGAGACCCAGCCTCTTTCCCCCAGGATGCCTGGGTGTGCCAGGGAGGGGGGCATGTTGGCACCCCTGCACCACTGGGGCTCAGTTCCTAAATGGTCCTAAGTCACGTCAGCATTAATCGTCCCCTCCCAAGTTCTTGACGGGAAGGTCCGGAGTCAACAAAGCCTTACATGAGATTGAAATTTGAATCTCTTCCAGAGTCCCAGAGCACTGGAAAACCCTTTCTCTAAGCCAGTATTAAGTGTGCAACTTGGTACCTCTCCCCAGATGGGCTCTGGGAGCCTCCACGGACATTCTCTCCCTGGGGTGCTTTGTTTTCCTCTCCTGTCTCAGTGCCGGTGGCAGCCCTGAAGCACGGCCCCACTCCCAGGCTCTGCCACACACGTGCCTTTGGTGGGGAGCAGAGAGGGGGACCCAGCTCCCAGTACCCAGCTGGCTGGGGTCAGCCCATCCGCACCAGGGGATTTTCTTTCTCCCCAAGGGAGGGAAGCGAACCTCCTTGGCTTGGGATCACGGGGCTGCCTGCCTTCTCTGCTCCCATTTTCATGATAAGTCTGTTGCTCGTCACCAGATTTAATTCCTCTTTTGGGAGGATTTCCAGCATTCCCAGGAATGCTGCAGGGAAGGGACGCGTCCATGTGATGCTTGGAGGTGAGCTGTGATGGGGAGGTCCTAGTGATGCTTGGTTTTTAAATACCTAACTGCAGCTACACCGTGCTTTCCAAGGCAGGGTCATGAGACATGGAGCACCCATCCAGCCATCAGGAGCACTCCCGATGGTGCTGGAATGGGAAAACCATACCCGGTCCCACTCCCCAAACACACTGGCAGAGGTGCTGGAGCCGGGAAGGTCTGGTACGTGCCGGGCTCTGATGCGTGCTGGGGTCTGTGCTGGGAGCCGGCCGGCAGAGCAGCGCTGCTCTCAGTCCTGCCTGCATCTTCCCCAGGAGCCCCCGAAGGCATCGATTTCCCATCACATCTTTTTGGCCTCTTGATTAATCTCAACTGCGGCAGTCTTGGCACGATGTGGTGAGCGAAGGAGATTTACGGCCACCGTCCCACATCTCCTGTTTCTCCGGCAGCATGCTGAGGAGCTGAGCTCCCGGCTCTGCCCCACCTCCCGCAGAGCTTAGGATCCTCCCAGCCTGTGCCACTCCAGGACTGGCTTTCCAGGGCTGTGCCATTTTGCAGCAGATTACCAAAGAGAAAGCATCCGGATGCTCATCCCCTCCTGACGTGGTGGCTGTGGTCACCAGGTCAACAAAAAATATCTGGTGGGTTTTCACTTCCATAGGCAGAAGGTTCCTATAAGGGGCTCTGGGTGCTGTTCCTGGCACCCCAGCCTGGCATGGGGCTGCTGGGGGCGCTCTGCCCAGGGCACCCCAAAGCAGTCTTTGGGCTGGGACGCCTCTCGAGGTGATGGGTGGTCTTAGGGACAGGGGGTGAATGACCCAATGTGAGCCTGGTCTCTGCTGCTGCCTCTCCCAGGCTCCCAGGATGCAGCCCTTGCTCTGTCACCTACTGCAGATGGAGGGGTGGAGAAGGACAAGCTGTGAGTAACCAGCAGTTGGTGGAGCATGTCTGGGGTTGGAATAGTGGGCTATAGGGTCCCAGAGCAGGAGCTGCCATTTTTGCTGTCTGGCAAGTCATTACCCTTCTCCGTGCCTCAGTTTCCCCGTCTGTAAAATGGGGGTGAAGACACCGACCTACCTCACAGGGCTCATGTGAGGACCCCGTGAAGCACTTGGAGGACAACCAGTGCTTTACAAACACGTGCTTCAATTTTCACTGAGTCTGGGGGCCCAGATTCCCAGAGCTACCGTGGGTCACGGTGACAACTGCAGCTCAGTGTGCCCAGGTGTCCTCCCGCCCCGTCACTAAATCCCACGGGGGAACCACCCTGGGGACAAACCGTGCACACAGCAGTCCCAGACGCTGGGCACACATCCCTCGGCAGGGGCTGAGGTTCCCAGGGACCACCATTCTGTTTTGTCCGCGGGCCTCATCCCACGGGATTTATATCAGAAGCCGTTTTGCCATTGGCATTGCCTAGATCTGTCCCGGGGGCTCCCGAGGCCCAGGGAGGTGCCAGAAGGACTTTTCCGAGGCCACTTCATCTCAGCCTCCTGCTGAAAACCCAAGGCAGGGCAGGGCAGATGCCTGGGTGGGAATGGGTGGCCAGGCTCTGTCAGGGACATTGCTTCCCAAATCCTTCCCTTGCAAAGCAGGGTGGGGGGCACAGAGCAGGTTATCAGATTATCCTCCTATTTTATACTAATTTTAAATGACTCGTAATATTCAGGATGCCTGTGGAGGAGGGTTCAAGGGATCTTTTTAGCATCTCATGTTTTTCACTGTCCATTCTTGTTCAATCAGTATTTTATATTTAACACAGTACTGGGTCAAATAAAAACAAATATAAGGAAGATAATGCTAGTGAATATTGTTTCCTGTGGAGTAGGATTGAAATAAAAACTCAAGATACCTCACTATTGTCTGCTTGTTAAATCAAAATTAGTTTCCCTGCAGCATCTGGAAATAAACCCATTTTCTATCTGACTTGTCCTGCATGGCATCACTTCCCAGTGATGAGAGGAGCCACTCAACCAGCTGCAGCAAGGCCCCGCTCATGGCAAAGGAGCGCTGAGCACCAACTCACCTTGGTGCAGGGATGGCATTGCCATCTGCTGGTTCGACTTGCCAGGGGGGGTCCAGCGCTGCTTTGCGTTCACACCAGCTGCACGGGGAAATTTGGAAGGTTGGGGACGGGTTGAACTCCAAGCTGCAGAGTTTCCTTAAAATCAAATAAATTAATGAGTTTGCTGACAGCGGCCCTGTGCTCTGCAGTGCTGGCTGAAGGGCTTGCCAGCACCTCGCCAAAGTGGTTTCAGAGAAACCACTCTGCACGCCCGCTCTGGCCCTGTCATTTCCCCTCCTGCGGTGGCCGAGTCTGCGGTTGACATGTATCGAGCCCAGGGGCTGCCACCCCTGGCAGGAAAGGTGCCAGATCTGGGGAGGAGGAAAAATCTGTGGCAGACCAGGCAGAGGGTAAGCACTGCTCACTGCGGACCCCAGAGGGGCACCCCCACCTCCCACCCATCGCCCACCGGCTCCCACCAGCCTCTCCTATGGGCCCCAGCTCCTCTTGGAGAGGGAGAATTTGCCCCCATCCAGGGAGCCTGCCAGCCGGTGCTGCCTGCCCTGGGCTCTGCACATCCACCGCCTACCCTCTCGCTCGTACTTCTCCATCGTAATTACGCCGGGGCTGGATCCCCCACGGGCTGTGATGCTCAGCAGCTTTCCCAGAGAGCCAGGGAGGGTTCCCTGCTTCCAAGGGCAGCTGAACTCACCCCGAAACCTGGCCCACAACTTCCACCTCGCCCATAATTTGTTTGCTGCTGGCGATCGGGCTGGACTGGGAGGCCTCCTGGCTTTGCTTTGCTTTCATGCTGTCTTTCCCAGAGGGCGTCTGGGTGGCAGACCCGCCTTCCCACCCAAAGCGTAACCCCTGCACCATCGAGCAGAGAAACACGCCTTTAACCAAAAGGCGAATTTTTAACCGAGGGAGGCAGAGCATCAGCGACCGCCTCGTCTCGAACAACTCAGGGCAGTCGCCGTCCATCCCTTCCCGATTTCAACCGCCAGCCTGTGCTCAGCCGCAGCAGTCTCCCGGTCGGCTTTGGAGCTCGTTTGATAAAACCTGTTTAGCCAAAGCCAGCAGCTGCCCACGCCGCCCTGCCTGTCTCGCTCCCTGGCATTTTACTCGGGCGCCGTGCCCAGGCACCGCCGGGCAGAGCCGGGCACCGTCAGGCCGCGGCTTGGCCGTTTTATAACGCCCTGCCGGAAAGCAGCAGCCCTTCCACCCGCGCCCGCTCCACGCGTGGCACGTCCCGGGCTGTGCTCGGCGCTGCGCGGCGGGCAGTGGCGGCGTGCGGCCGCAGGGGGGCACGCAGTGCCGCTCCGCTCCGCCGCTCCGCTCCGCCGCTCC
>VYZV01035597.1:289113-302137 GCA_013401275.1 Pandion haliaetus | reverse complement strand
GTTGAGGCTTGTCCGGTTGCCGTTGGAGACCCGACCTGTCCTGCTGCCTCTCCGACAGCACCGGGCAGCGGGCAGGCAAGGGAGGGCTGTGCTGGGGAGGCGCAGCACCTTGGCATCCTTGTCCCATTGCCAGGCACCTGGGCATCCTTTTCCCCATCGCACATTCTTTGGGATTCGTGTCCCGTTGCACGCCCCTGGGGGTCCTCGTCCCATTGCACACCCCGTGGGATCCTTCTTCCCACTGCATACCCCCTGGGATCCTTCATCCCGTTGCATACTCCTTCAGATCCTTGTCCCATTGCACACTCTTTGGGATCCCACTGCTATTCCACACACGCTATTTCACCTGTGTTCAGCTGCTTGGGACTGTTGTGGCATCCCAGGCCTTGGCAGGAAGGTGCCGGCATGCTCTGTGTCCCCATGAGGCTGGAGCAGTTTCATGCTGAGTTGTAACTTTAACAGAGAAAGCTCAGGGGAGTTTGCTACTTGCTTGGGATGTGCTTATTTTCAGTGCTCTCCAGGATCAGTTAATTATTGCTGGAAAAAAAATTATTGCTAAGATCTTATAATTAGGCAGCCTACTGAGATTCTGCTGCTTGGAAGGCAGCAGAAAGCAAATGCTCTTTGTGAAATGTTTCTTGTGTGTGTGTGTGTGAATAGAGCTGCCTGGGCAGAGGGCTGGCATTTGTACTTGTGCGTTACTGGAGAGCTGATGCACGTTGGCGGCTCAAAAGACCCTGCAAAATAATGAAAAAAAAAATATGCAAGAAAAGAAAACCTGCTAAAAGGCCTCCCTGTTGTCCTTGTAGAATTGGGTTCCAAATCATTATAATCTATTTGTGGAGCTATAGCTGCCTTTAGGACAAACTGTTAGTTCATCTTTTGCAGGACCGAGACTGCCTTTATATCCTGTTTGAACAGTTCCTGGGCCATGGGGTCCGGGGTGCTACTGCAGAGTGCCTGCTGCTAATAATAACGCGGTAAGGAGTTTACCCGCTCTGATCCGGCTAAAGACGGCACCGAGGCTGGCATCGACATTATCAGCCTCCGATCTGTCCCTAGATTAGACGGATAAAACTCACACAAGAAAAGGCCAGCCTCTGAAGCGGAGACTTGATCCAGAATGGAAGGGAGTGGGGGCTCTGATTCAGAACGGAGGGGTTTGGGCTCTGCCCCGGCAGCCTTGGCTGTAGGGACGGGATCTGCAGAGGGGCAGGATTTGGAGCCGAGGAGCTCACGTCAAAGCTGCCGCGTTCAGGGTGTTCTCATTTCCTTTGCTCTCTGTTATAATTTGTTCCACATTGCAGTGCCGGGGCGGCTTCTCCCTCCGCTCGCAGCATCCAGGCTGCGGTCATTGCCATTAGACCGAGGCTGTGACTCAAGTGGTTTCCGTCAAAAAAAAAAAAAAAAAAAGAAAGAAAGGGAAATTTTTCAAATAGAGATCTGGGGAAATAGCTTTTCTGGTTGCTGTTCTGGGATGGTTATAGCCGAAATCTCACCGCCCATCCGTGCAGAGCTGCGTCTGCGCTGGGATGAGCCCCGGGGAAATTCCAGAAGATTAAAAAGTGTTTTAATAGTGTTGCTGCTCTTCCCAAAAGGGAATAAGATGACCTGGTAGCTACAGGTTGATTGGCTTGATAGCATCCCCCGGGGAGAAGAGGGAGAAACCTGGCTCAGTCTTTAATTGATTAAAGACTTCAGCACCAGGAATAAATTCCTGCCATCCAACGTGGCTATATGGAAAATAACTCCTGGCAAGTAGAAATGATTTCAGTCTCCGATGCAAGAGGTGACTCTCTGGCTGTAATATGCTTTTGCGAAGCATTTGAGTTATGCGAGGTGATACTCTTGTAAAAATCTGCACTTTCCAGTATTAAAAAAGTCACTCCAGTCCAGTATTTAGAGCTGACATTACACAGTGTCAAGAAAGCCAGTATTAAATAAACCTGATCCATTTCAAAGGCAGTTATCAGAGGAGATTATCACTGCTGGGCACTGCTAGCTGGTACCATACCCTCTGCGTTTCAGTGCTTTTATTCTGGAAGGAGATAGAAATGATTTCTGGAAAAACCTGGGACTGACCCAGAGCAGCACAGTGCTAATAGCTTGTACAAATCCGGATGGTAAACTGGGCGAGCGAAAGGCATCCTAACTGGAGTGGAATGGAAAATGGAAATCTTTTTGCACCCAAAAATAATAACCGGAGTTGTATGTGTTTTCCTGTCCCTAATCTGGATGATAAATTTTCAGCAGCAACTGCTTGCAGATGCCGAGAGAGGCAGCGCAAGGGCTCACTGGCTCCCTCCTCCAGCGGGAGCTGCCTGGGGGGTGGCTGTGTGTCTGTCCCGATTTCTATGCTGGAGAATTGAAAAATTTCAGGGTAATGGGACATTTTGCTCTGGAAAAAATAGCAGTTATTTGCATTTTCGGTCAGGGCGCTATCAGAACCAAATTTGGGCTTATGACAGCCAAACCTAGTCTCTCCATCTCAGTGGAAGGGACCAAGGGGCTGTAGAAAATACCTTACAGTGAGAGACAAGACCACTATCGAGTTAGTCTACTCATAAATCAAATCAAAGGGAAGGAGGGAGCTTGACTAAAGCACCTAAATACTCTGACAGAGGAGAAAATACATGGTAGCCAAAAGCTCGTTAATTGAGCAGAGAAAAGCATGACAAGAATCAATGTCTGGCAGCTGAAGCCAGACACATTGGAAATAAGGTATAAATATTTAACCAGCAGGAGCGATTAATCATCGGAAGAAACTGCGAGCAGCAGAGATGGGTTCAGCATCTCTTTGCCTTTCGCATCACGACCCATCACCTTGGAGAAAGTTTCTCTCGTAGCCCCAGCGCTGGGCCAGCAAGAGGGTCTGGATCGAACCCACACCAAGGCCCTGATTAAGTGGTTTAATCAGATGGTGCATTTGTCTTTATTCACAGCGGAGCCACGGAAAAGAGTATTTCTTGTGCCCTGCTGGCTCTTTCTGAGAAACACCCGTGAAATCACTGCAGGCACTTCTTTTCTCTTTCTTTTTCGGTTACCAGTGGTTGCGTTCCCGCAGATCTGTGGTGGGAGGGTGAGGGGACGGTGTTTGGTGGCTCTCCTCGATGTCCAGCAAAATAGACTGAGATTCAGGAAAAACAAATCTCGGTGAGCATCCCAGCGTGCTGTGGCAGCTGGGGGAAGGAGCTGGTCCAGGACTCATCGTTCACCCATGGGCAAGAAGGTCCCCAGCCTGGTGTCCCTGGGGACATGTGTGCTTGGGAAGAGGAGGTAAAGGTCACGGGGTGTTGCTAGTCCCATCTCCTCCCCTTCACCTTTCCTCTCCGATAGTTTCTTTCCTATAGCTGTTCTCTCCCTGTCTCTTTGCGATGGCGTAGATGCTGTTGGTGGGCATCGCTGTGGCTGGGTTTGCTCTGTCTGCCCTTCAAGGCTGCCGTGTTCCTGCTGCGATGGAGCCTGAGCTTGGGGCTGGTCTGGTCTTCCCCATCTATGGGCTGTGGCTGGATGAACATGTGCAAACACACGTGTCACCAGCCACGTGTGCCCCACGGTTGGTGTGCTCCCTCCAGCCCAGGTGTCAGCTGCTCTCATGTGCAGCAAGTGCTTGGGCTGTTTGATTTGAGACACAGGGGACATAGTGAGATGCTGAGCTATAGGGCATACATACGTGGCTCAGTAGCCTGCACGCAGACATGATGCTCATCGGGAGCGGAGTTGCAGCACCTCCGAGCCCTCCAAAGCCACCGCTCCGGGAGCAGCGCAGGACCGCTCCTCCTCTTCCTCTTGCAGAGGTGTGACGGATACCCACCTGGGACGATGCACAACGGGGGGGGAAGGCCTGTTTTGAGGAAGATGATGAATGGAAGGAGAAAAGGCATGTGAGAAGGATGGCAAGGTAAGGGGAGGCTTTGCATGGGTGCTGGGTGGGGGCAGCAGGAAGGAGCTGCTCACCTGTGGTGGGAGCAGGAACCTCGGAGCCTGCAGGAAAGTCCCCGTGGTTGCAGAGTCAGTTGTGCTGACGGAAGGACATGTGGTGGCCATGTGAATACCAAAAGCATTTGTCATAGCTCTGCAAAATAAATACAGACAGTGCTGGCTGGGGAAAATAGCAGGTTTTGGTGTGGCCAGGCACAGCATGCGAAGAGGTGGAGGATACCTGATAGAGATCCTGCTGGGAGGCAATCACAGGCTTTTGGCTAATTACTGTATAGTTGTTAGCAGAGATGTCATGGAATGCTGAAGAAAGGGACTCTTTGGAAAGTCTGGGTCATGCTTCTGTAGCTGCAGGCGTGTCCTCCCACAGCGCACGGCTGCGACGGCGTGGCTGGGGAACCGGGCTGCCTGCAGAGAGGAGGGGGCTTACCCAGGCTGGGGAGGTCCAGGAGCATGTGTCCCACCAACCTGTGGAAAGATGTGCCCAAACAGTTAATGCCATTGCTGGCTTGTCCCCGGTAGCTGGGTCCAGCTGGAGCATCCCTGCCCTCGCAGCAGGACCCAACAGCATCACACGTACCGCAGTTTCCTCTTTAGCCTCCTCGGAGATGCCTGTGACCAGCGTGCCTGAGTGCACGGATGCGGGAAGAGCCCATTTCGTTGTCGTCTTATCGTGTCCATCAGAGTCCTCAGGGGGATTAAGACCATGTGTTATGCTGCCTTTGGGAGAAGGCTGCGATTTCTCAGGTGACCTGGGCTGGTGCCTGGTGAAAGCACACCAGTGTTGCTCCAGATGTTGTTGAAAAATGGGGTGGCCAGGCTGGAAGCTTCTCCCGATCCAGGCTTCTTATTTTTTCCCTGTGAAATGCCTTTGCCCCTGCGCTCTGTAGAAGCTGAGTTTGATAGAAAGAGCAGGAAAATAGCTGAGCTATAAATAACATATTCAAAGCCAGGCAGGGACCTGTGAGAAGCGAGGATGCTGTCTCTGTCTGTGATGTGGGCTTGGAGGAAGGACCACACCACCAGCAGATGTTAAAAGGTTTCCCTTTGTGCTGGAGGTAGTTCAGGGCGGAGGAGATTAAATCTGCGAACGGGAAGCAGTGGTTTGATGACAAAGTTTCGTCTTTTGCATCCTTGATGGCAAGGTCTTGTAGGGACACTGGGGTAGTTTTTCTTCTGGCCAATGTTAATGAAGGCTGGCGGGGCCGTGCTAACAGCCTGGGGAAGTGCTTCTTCAACCCGACCGTCTGCCAGTGCCCTGACCTGCTCCCCAAGTCGGGTCGGCCCTGGCACTCCTGGGAGATGCCACGCAGCAGACACCAAGGGATGTCCCTAGCAGGAGCACCAGCTCTGGGCTCAGCTGGAGGAGGAGCAGTGGCACAGGGGGAGCCATAGCTCTAACCCCATCCCTGCCTCAGTTTCCCCAGTTGCAAGGTGGGAGCAGGAGCAGCCTTCGCCAAACCCAGTGAGTTGCGATGAAGCTGTTGGGGCCAATGCTCGGCTGGCGAGGTACAAAACACAAGATGCTAAGCTCTGCTTTCCAGGCTGATTGCTAAGCCCAGTTTCAGTGAGCCAGGCAGCAGCAGTGAGCCAGGCAGCAGCAGTGAGCCAGGGCCGGAGAGGCTGCCGTCTTCCCTCCCTGCCCTACAGCACTGGGACGGCTGCTGTGTCCCCGCTTTCAGAGCCAGTGAGTTGGGAAGAAGGACAAACCCCAGCATTTTCACGGTCCTGGTGGGGCTGGGGCGAAAAGGGGTGATGTGGGGTGTAGCAGCATCGCAGGATTGCACAGGTCCTAGGTGTGTCCTGCAGCCTTAGTGCTTGCTGGTGGCTCAGTTTCCCCATCTGCAGCATTCAATGGGCCTCTGGTCCTGGAATGGGGAGATGTACACCCTGCAGAACTCCTCCGTGCACAGCAGGGAGGTTGTTTCTGGGTTAGAAGGTGACCTCTTCCATTAGCAGCAGGGATGCTTTTTCTTCCTGAATTAGATGGTGGTTTGGAGGCTTTCCAGGGCCGACATCATTCTGTCTGATAGCGCTGGGTTTGCTCCGGCGGTGAGAACCTGCCAGAGCGAGATGGGGCTGCAGATGCAGAAAGCTGCTGGCACCCTGCATCTCCCTGGCCGTGCACAGCTGGATCATGCCGACTGCTGCATCAAAGCACTCCGATAGCTGCAGATGGGGCATTTTGGGGGTATTCTGTGTATGCACCGAGTCCCTGCCCGTGCCTGTTCCCTGCATGCAGGCTGCACGTTATAAATCTGGAGGTGAGGGAAATCCCTGTCCTGTCTGAATGAGAAATGCTCAAATTCTCTTTCTGGACCTTTGCCGCCAGCAGTTTGCGGTGCAGCCAGTGGCGTTATCAGTGCCACACAAGCGCCGGCTGTTTGTGCATCCAGGATGCGATTTCAAAGCCGGCCCCAGATGTTGGCAGTGACATCAGGCAGGACTGCTATCTGCCTAAAGCCCGAAGAGCATCACGATTTCCAGCGCGTTCCTGGGGACCGGGGCCTGTCGCACGGCCATGGCCACGTCTCCTCCGGTTGTTGCCCACCCAGGGCTGCCCAGAGCAGCCCTGCCCTGGCTAATATGACAAGGGCAGCCTTGTCAGCGATGCCACTGCGTGCTTTAACATCCTCCACAAACTAGCAACAGCCAAGAGATTTGCCAGAGTCAGGACATTTTTAGAAAGGCTAATTAAAGCCCATTTTCACCGTGTGCCTCTCAGTGAGCAAAAGCATTTAGCGGTGATCTCAGAGTGACTGAATTTGCACTTGAGCTTTCCGTTTCACCTCTAAAAAAATGGGATTGCTCCGTAAACTCATTAGTGAAAGTAACTCCTGACATATTGGCTCCTGACCAGGATGGGCCCCGCCAAGTCCCGCTGGGCTCTGCTCTCCTCCCACTGCATTTTGCTTGGGCAAGAGGGACCTCTTAATACACATGAAGGAGAAATTTGGGGCTGCTCCAGGCTACGTTTTCAGGGACAAATCCATCCTGGTGTAACGGTGCTGATGCCAAGGAGCCCTGCTGAGCTTGGCTGCTGGTGTTTTGGGTTGCACAAGGGAAGTAGCCCTCCCTTGCTGCTGTCCCTTTCCCACCCTTGGAAGTGACAGTGGCTCCTCCGCAGCCACCAGCTCGTTCCTGCTCTCTCTTGCCTGCTGCACATCTGGCCTCCAAACCGCTGACTTTCCTCTTTTCCCTCTTCCCTGCCCAGCTGCGCCCCATGACGACCTCACATGCGATGTTTTATGGGTCGTCCTCCACCATGACTCCACCATCCAAGAACCGGCTGAAGCGCCAGAGCCGGATTTTCTCCCAAGTCTTGTACCGGACGCTGAGCTACAAGGACCGGAGCTCAGCCTCTGCTTCCCCGGCAGCCAGTGAAGACGACCCAGCTGAACTCTCCACCCAGCTCTCAGCCCCTGGCGTCCTGAAGATCTTCGGGGGCAACATCTGCGCGGGCACCAACTACAAGAGCGTGCTGGCGACGGGCAGCTCGGGCGCACGGGAGCTGGTGAAGGAAGCCCTGGAGCGCTATGGACTGAGCCAGCTCAGCGCCGGGCAGTACGCCCTGTGCGATGTCATTGGGAGGTTCGAGGGCCCTGAGAAGCAGTGGCAGACGGAGGGGCTGAGGGTCCTGGGTGACCACGAGAAGCCGCTGCTCATCCAGGACCTCTGGAAACCCAGGGAGGGTTTCTCGCGGCGGCTGGAGCTGCGCAAGAGGGCAGAGGTGGAGGAGCTGGCAGCCAGGGATGTGGACACCACCACTGCAGGTCAGAGCCGGGTGCGGGGCAGGGAGAGGGTCCGGGGAAGCTGTGACCCCCCTTCCTCCCCGAGCTGTCTGCGGGAGACGCACCCCACACCAGCAGCTTTTACATGTGTTTTGGGCATGGGAGGGGGTGGTGCAAGTGGGAGGGTAGCCACATTTTAGCTGCAAGGCTCCTGCCTAGAGTTGGTACTCCGTGCATAAATTTGGTACCTGTGACCTCAAATATTTACCCCAGTCAGTCTAGGTGTGCATACCAAATCCCCAGTCGTGGCTGGGCAGCAGCAGGTAAGACCATCAGTGTTGCCTGCTCTTCCCATCACTGTGAACCAGTGTCATGGTGTCCCATGCCTCGGCACAGCTTTGTGCGTGGCAGAGCACTGCCCTGCACCCCCATCTCCCCGTGGGCAACCCCCAGGCCAGACACCCTGGGCAAATCTGCAGGAACAATTATGCAAAATGAAAAGCTAATGAAGAGAGAGCAATGTAGGGCAGGCGAACCCCCCCCCCGGAGGTGCCGAATCGAGTCCAGGGCTGGCAGGAGGAGATAAGTGCATCATTAGGAACCAGCAGGTTAATAAGTGACCCCAGTGCAGAGTAATGAAGTTTTCCTCCTCCCACCGTCAGCTGAAAACCCCACAAGAATAAGGGCGGAAAGGCTTAAAATAATTTTTTTAATTGCATGATGTCCTTGGTGGGTCTGACCTGCTGACCGAGGGGTCTGGATCAGGGTCTGGAGGTATCGGTCAGGGGGTTTTACTGGGATGGGCACTGAGCAGTTCCTCACACCTGTAGGAAAGGGTTGCCATTGTCAGAAATAACCTAACAATGATGCAGGATTACCCCAGGCACTCAGCAAACAAGAGCCAAGGTTCCCCCACCAGCAGCAGAACAAGTGGCCCAACTTGTCCCACGCCAGCAGGGACAGGGCTCCTTTCCCATCTCCTCTAACGAGGGCTGGAAGGAGCCCAGGCACACAGCACGAAGGAAACCAGCCGTGGGCATTCGGGGGAGAACAGATGCTGCTGGGGTCCCACCAACTGCAATTTGCAATTGCAATTTTGCCTGGATGCCCCAAAATCCGAGCGTGGGGTTTGCAGCTTTGCGGGTTGCTTATGTTGTGGGCAGGTCCTCATCAGCACGAGGAGCCAGGGATGGGCTCAACTTCTGCCTTGAAATGGGAAGGATGGAGCAGCAGTGGAAAATAGCCCCCAGCCCTTGTATTAATGCTATGCAGGGTGGTCTGCTGGCACCCGATGGTGAGACAGGGCCCTCTCCATCCCTTGCCGTGTCCAGTCCTTGTGTCTGCTCAGGAGTGGACAGTACAGAATCGGTCCCAGCTCACTGCACGTGTGATGCAAACAGAGAGAAAGAAGCTGCTGCCGCCGGTGCCCGAGCCAGGGAGGGGGCTGCAGAGGTGGATGCTCTGGTCTTCTCTTCGGCTTTTTCTCCAGCCAGGATCAGAGAGATATTAAGTGCTTTGGGAGAGCAGTGACTCTAAAAACAGCTTCTTCTGAAGAGAGGAAAGGGCAAGAGCCAAGCGCAATGGTTATAGCACACGGCGGGGAGGGCCACGTGGCAGCTCCCTGCCTGAGCGCAAGGTCACATCAACTCTCAGCCTCAAATTCCCCCCCCTCAGCTGCAGCAAGCAGCATTCCCACCCACAGCCTGGACCCTGGGTGGGCTCGCAGCTGTGGGGAGGGGAAGGCTCCCATGCAGGCTAGGGGAGAAGCAGGCACCGGGCTGCCTGGTACAGGAGCGGGCAGCATGGAGCTGGCCTGGGCTCAGCACCCTTTGGTGATTTCCCATGAAGGAGCAGTTCCTGACTGGATCGTGTGCCCTGGATCTGGAAATAAGCCCGTTACACTTTCAATGTAGATATCGCTTCATTTGTTTCAGCACTTCTGGGTGGGGTGGTGGAAATTCTCCATTTTTTAACCTTCAGGCATTTTCCATAGCTGACCAAGCTCTTCCGAGACAGAAAACCTACACCCACGTTTGTTTAGGCTGTCTGCTCTGCAGACTACACAGCCCTTATTTGTCTTACCTGTTAAAAATCTCACTCTTGCAGCCCTTTCTTTCGGTGACACCAGGGGCTCTGTCACTAGTCTCACCCCATGCTGGTGGCACTGCCCGAAGGGATGCTGCGGGGATGGGACCATACTTTCCCACCCCACCTGCAAGCTGCCGGGGATGAATGGGAGTGATGCAGCATATCTGGGGGAAGCAGATGCTTGTCCCTCAACCAGCACCCCAAAAAGACACAAAACTCCTGGTGTGATGGGGACTGACTGTCAGTGCCCTCCACCAGGGTCACCCTTGTCACCAGCCTCAAGCTGGCAGAGATCCCCTTGCCAAGCATTAGCTGCCTGCCCAGGGTCATGGGGCGCTGGTGTGGAAAATGCAGCATCTGTGCAAAAAAAAAAAAAATCAAGGGACTTTGGGCTTGCAGCTCCCTGGAAAAAAAAAAACAAACAAAACTGGGATGCTGCAAAGCAGGATCCCTAGGGAAATACCTGCAGTGCCCTTCCCCACACAGAGCATCACTGGAGCAGCAGGGCTGGGACCACTGGTGTCAAACAGGCTGGAGCATCACTACCCACCATGCAGCTGAGCTGGCACCTAGGGGAAAGGCTCCACACCCATCTGTGACCTGTTAGCAAATAGCTTGAGTTTTATCTGCTCAGTTATCCATTATCCTAATTAGTTTATTAGCTGCTTCCCCCTGGAGAGGAAGGTGCTCACTCCTTACGCCACTAATTAGCAGCCTAGGTAGAGCATGTCTGCAGTAAATGAGGCTGACACCCTCTCTCACTGCTACCTCCAGCCCCACTCCTTTTGGGCAGTGATGAGGCAGCGGTTAGGGAGCATCTGGGGAAAACACCCACAAACTGGAGGGCACTGGGACAGAAGTGCAGCACTTGGCATCTTTATGGCAGTCATCTTCCAAAACAGCCCCATTTTGCAGCGTATCCTGAGCTTGCTGGGGCTTTCCTGGGAGACTGGAGGCTGAATCACACACACACCTCGAGAAACTTAGGAGTTGAGCCTGTTGTATTAAAAGATGCTCTGCCAGCTTCCTCTCAGGATCTGGCTTTGATATACCTTAGCATGACTGCATCCAGGGAGGATTCCCTGCAGGGTCTGTGTAGCAATTACATTAGGAAGGACTAGCCTGGCGTTAGCGCCTCCTGGGTAAACTCAAAGCATTACTTCTTTCCTGGGGCCTGTGGAGTTATTTATTGACTGATTTATTTCTCAGCCAGGAAAAGGGAACCTCTTACCTAGGCTGAAAAAGAGGCAGATCCCAGCCAAGATCCCAGGAACCACAACTGGAAGGTTTCTCCCTGGGCTGCAGGGTGGGTTTAGAGGCAGCAACTTGGTGGGGTCTGGTGGATGCTGGCTGGGGGGTTCACGGTGTCCCTACCTGGGGTGGCCAGCTCTCGCTAAGGGACAGGGTGCCATCCTGCCCCGTTCCCATCTGCATCACCCTGTGGCTTCAGCAGCTGCTGGCTCTGCCCCGGCCACGCTGTGTCGGAGATGCTCGTGCAGCGTTTTGGGTGGGATAACCTGCACGTGCTCGGGAGGAGAGAACAGTACCGGAGGATTGAAAAAAACTAACTGGGTTTATGGAGGGACTTTGTTATGCTCAGGAAAAGAGCTGTGTTTATCTTTCCAGCACAGCTCCGGGGTTAGCAGGGAGCCTGTGACGGGGGCTCTATCGGCAGTAAAAAAAGCAGCTTTTTCCTACACAAAATAAATACAGAAGCTTCCTTTCCCCTAGATAAGGGACCGGTGATGGCATGTCTCTCCAGGCAGTGGGACCCCCGTCCCAGCAGCCTCCACTCCCTCCCGGTGCAATAAGCTCCAGCAATAGCTGCTCCCCAGGATCCGGCCCCTCTCCTCCTCCACTCCCACGGACCGGGCTGGGACACGCATCGCCCCAGCTGTTCTTCATCCCTTTGGCCCATTTCCATGCTGTGGGTTGGAGATGGGACTCCCGGGGGGAGCCACGGCCTCCTGCAGACACGTTTGGGGTGGCCTTTGGCATCCCCAGTGGCACAGCTTGGGCTGTGCTCCTGCCCAGGCAGGCTTGTTGCACCCCCCCTGATTTCACATCTGAGGGACGCAGGCGTCCTGTGCTGTGCCGCTGGCCGTGGTGGGGACGTGAGCAGGGCCGATTGCCTTTTTAAGAAGAACACGGGGCGCTGGACGGCTCGGGGTGGCTTGGCCATGCCTTGCCCTAATCCCAAAGCATGTAAACAGCAGGGGCTATTTTCTCGCTCTCCCACCCCCCTCCCCATCCCCATCTCTTTCATTTTCCCAGCAAAGGAGCGCTTGATTTAAAACAAACAAACAAAAAAATGTATTTCAGAACCGGCAGCCCATTCCTCACCAAATAAGGCAGATGACATTTTTTTGGGGTCTGAGCTTGTGAGTGTCCCTTTAAGCAGCGCTGGGCACTAGGCTCTCCACTCTGCCATCCCCAAATCCCGCCGGCTGTCCCCAAATCTCGCTGGCCGAAGCCTGCTCGCTGCTCAGACGAGCCGTGAGTGGGGCTCTGGCTCCGTGCTGCACCGATGCCACCGCAGTGCTGCTCCCACAAGCAAATCCTTTAGGTTTTTCCCCTCTCTTCGTCCTCCCCGAACGCCAGCGACCTGCTCCCAGGAGGCTGCCCACCCGAGGTATGAGCATCGCCCATCGGACCTGCAACTTCTTCTTATTTCCCCTGCAGAGCTCAAGCCACGCTTGCAACACAGAGGGACCCACGGGGATCCCCCCCACCCCCAGGGCTGGGGACCACGCGAGGGGCTGCTTTTGCAGCTAGGCCAGGCCTATTCATTTGTTCCGGCTCCCATTCGTCTTGTGGACAGCTCTGTCTGAATTGATGCTTGGGAGAAGTTAATTACAGCCTGCTCCTGCGGCAGGCAGGCGGGCTCCACTGCAGCTCACAGCTCCCGTGCCTGGCTGGTGCTTGGGGGGGACCCTGGGGCTCCCCACAGCTCCTGCTCGCTGCTGGCCCCCGACTGCTGAAGNTTTTTTTTTTTTTTTTTTTTTTTTCAAAGATTGAGCTAAATTTCTTTTTGGCACAGATTTCCTCTCCGCCCCCTCCCCCAGCCCTGGCAGCGTGGCCGGGGCTGGTGGGGGATGCTGCGGACGCTGAGCCCGGTCCAGCTGCCCCCCCGGTCAGTGGGGTTTGGGGGCCAGGGAGGGCTGGGGCATCCCCTTTTTGGTGCTGGCATTGGGGCATGAAACTCTCCACGTTGGTGCCCTGGTGTCACCCTTCGGGGAGGGCGAGGAACCAGGGGACATCAGCCC
>VYZV01035597.1:241591-288714 GCA_013401275.1 Pandion haliaetus | reverse complement strand
ACCACAACCCCCCACCCCCTCCGCTTTCCTCCCCCGCCAAGCCCCGGGGAAGGGGGGCTGCTTGCATGGCCGGAGCTGCTGGGTTAAGGAGAGGGGGTGGGGGGTGGGGGGTGAGGAAGAGCATCCTTTAGAAAATGAGCCGTGCCGGCTTGGGACTTTGCAGCCGTGTCCCCAAGCTTTGTCGCCGAGTGAGGAGCCAGGAGCCGCGACCCCCGTCCCGGTCAAAGCCCCAGAGGGAGGCAGGGAAAGGCCCGGAGCAGCATCCCCCCTGTCCCGGCACAAGGGAGGCCCGGTTTTGCCGGTGATGGCTGAGCTGCTCCGTCCCCTGTCTGGCTGCTTCGTTAGTAGCAAACGTAATGAGAGGCAAGAAGGAGACAGCGCGTCTGGGAGCCCCTGCTCCCCAGCGCTGGAGGCACTTGGAGAACTGGAAAGGACTGGGACGGCTCGTGTAGTTAATGGCTACTTTGTCCTCGTTGACTATCTGGCTGTACCAATCTTTCTGGCAGGGCGACGCTGGCACTGCAGCCCTCCCGTTAGTACAGCTGGGGAAACTGAGGCACGGGCTGGTTATATTGAGCTCCTCGGGGTGTGCGGGCAGGCTGGGGGAGAAGACGGAGCAGGGAGCGGCTGCTCTGACCGGGGTCCCGCTGTCCTCCCCCGGGCAGGGGGGTGCAGGCATCAATGCAGTCTGGGGGGAGAAAGTGGGAAGGAAAAGCAGCTGCGGGGAAAGGGGGGGTTGGGGGGTGAGTGGCGGAGGGAGGTCTCCTTCTGCCCAAAGCAGCTCCATTTACTGCATGCCCAAAGTTATTGTGCCCATTTATTAGTGTGCCCAAAGGAGGGATCACTGCTGTCCTGCTTGGCAGCGAGGAAAATAAAGAAACATATTTCTGCCATGCAAAGGTGCAGCAGGCGGGGGGATGGCGGGGACAGTGGGAGGCTGCAGCACCCACCGCACTGCAGGGAGGAGGGTCCCTTCTCCCCACCCTCCGGTTCATGCCGCGTCTCCCCGTTTGGCAGGACAGCTTGGTTTACCTGCTGAACCGTGAGCAGCACACGGTGGGCCAGAGGACGCAGGCGAGCAAGCCCAGCATCAGCCTGTCGGCCCCCGACATCTTGCCCCTGCACTGCACCATCAGGAAGCTCCGACCTTCCCGGCATCGCTCAGAGGAGAAGCTGGTGCTGGAGCCCATCACAGGTGCCGGCATCTCCGTCAACTTTGCCAAGGTGGCCCGGACAGTCGTGCTGCGGCACGGGGACCTCCTTTCCCTTGGTCTCTACTACCTGCTCCTCTACAAGGACCCCATGAAAGCACAGCCACTGCCGGCGCAGACCCTGCTGAGGCTGCGAGCCCTGCACCCCACCGTCCCTGAGGGTCCTCCCATCTGTGGGGCGTGTGGCAGCCTGCTGAAGGAGAGGGACCCTGCCACCAAAAAGCGGGGCCCCTCGCCTGCCGGCGGCCCCAGGGTGCCCCGCAGAAAGTTGCTGCTGGAGTTTGAGCCGGCGGCTGAGGACGTGCTCCTGCGGCGCATCATGACCTTGATTGAGCCGGGGGGGGATGACCACAAGCTGACACCCGCCTTCCTGCTCTGCCTCTGCATCCAGCACTCAGCCACCAGCTTCGAGCCGGGTGACTTCGGGCAGCTGCTGCTCAAAGCGGCCAAAATGATCCAGAGGACGGTGTGGGTCAGTCGGTGGTGGGACAGGGGTGTTGGTGGGGTGGGAGTGTTGCTGGACCCCTCCCGGGGGCTTCCCCCAGCCCGGCCCCCAGCAGCAGCGAGTGCTGATCGGGGTGATGCTCATGTCGCCCCGTCCTGCTGGTTTTCATTCTGCTTTCCCCTTCTCTCCCTGCCCAGGAGCGGACACGGGAGCTGGCTGAGAAGCAGTCCCAGCAGTAAGTGCAACCCACTGTCCCTCCTTGTTTTGCCCTGGAAGGGGGAGAATTCAGCTTGGTTCTTCCTCCATGAGTGAGAGGAGTCTGTGTCTGGCTAAAATCACCCTCCCAGCCTGGCGGCACTGGTGCGCGCTGAGTTTTCCTGCTCGGTCCCACTCATTTGGCTCTCTGGTCCTTTCACTACAGTGCTTGCAAGGCCCCTGCTTGGGAATGTGTGGGGCTGGAAAAGCAGGCGAACTTGGGGGGCAATAGGACCTGCAGCAGCTCTGGGGTCTTCTCCAATCCAAGACCTGGCCAAGGCTTTGCACGTGGCTTCAGCATCCCCGAGGGATGTAGCAGGGATGGCTCTGGCACGGAGTCTCACCCCATTCATACTGGAGACCCTTCTGTGGTGCAGGGAAGGGGCTGGCGTTGCATGTGTGCATCCAGGGATGGTGGCATGGGGTGTCCCAGGGTGGGGAGCACCACGTTGAGGCTATCACAGCGGTGCCAGGGGCTGGCTTCCCAGCCATTTCCAAAATCTAGGCTCCAAAGCAGCATCTGGAGAACTGTTGGTGCTTGCTGTGAGCTCTCCTTTAGGACACGTTCTGAGGATGCTTCCCAGGCCTTTTCTATAGCAGGAAAAAGCAGTTCAGCAGTTGAGAAACTTGCCAGATGCTTTTTATTTATTTTGTTTTATTTTTGAACAGCCCAGTGCAGGCGGGCTGAGTTTAACCGTCCGGAGCTGGCAGGAACAGCACATACTTCTTGGGGACAGCTGTTTTGCAGCCATGAGTATTTACTGCAGTTCAGCTGTATTAGGGGCAGTCTCCTG
Source organism: Pandion haliaetus (assembly GCA_013401275.1). Classification (NCBI taxonomy): domain Eukaryota; kingdom Metazoa; phylum Chordata; class Aves; order Accipitriformes; family Pandionidae; genus Pandion; species Pandion haliaetus. Next base: position 286,009 of record VYZV01035597.1, on the reverse strand, counting down.
CAAAAGTGGCACCCCACAAAGGCCAGGTGGCCCTTGGCCAGCCCAGTCCCTGCGGGCTCCCCTTTGCCATTCCACAGAGCAGGACTCACCAGATTTTGGTTGTAAAGGGTCTTCCTAAGGGAGGTGCTGGGCTTGGGGGTGAGGGGATGCAAAAGCTCTCCAGCTGTCCGGCATTGCCCCAGGCCAACTGTTTTCTCCCCAAAAGCTTGAGTGGAGATGTTGAGGAGCAGCAGCCGTAACACCTGCTGTGTCTCCCCAGCCAGGATCCTGCTGCCCTGTCCCGCTTCACCATCACGGACCTTCTCCCAGACCTGCAGCACATCCTTTTCTGGATGGCCAATGCCATCGAAGTCCTTTACTTCATCCAGCAGAAATCGCCCACCTACATCCAGAGCATGGAGGAGGAGCTGGACGTCAGAGGTAAGGCTGGACGCAGCACCCTGCTTGCTTCTCCGGCCAGAGCGACTTTGCTCTGCTAATCCCCAGTTGCAAGCAATGGTCAGTGCACCTGAGATGCTCCTTTTACCCCCCCGTAATCCTCATCAGCGGGGATGTCTCCGCGGTGCAGGCTGGGGTAATCTGTGTGGAAGGAGCAGCCTCGCATCGTGCTGTGGTGCTGCTTGGTTTCAGGACCAGGTTGTGTTGCCTTTGCAGCTGAGCCTCTCCACCACAGCAGCTTGTGGTTAATGCCTTGGGGGTGGCTTTCTGCCCCCCGCTGCTGTGGGGGCACCTGGATTTGCAGGCAGCCCTGCAGAATTGCTCACCGGTGAGCCTGCGTTAACACCAACAAAAAAAAAAAAAAAGAAAAAAAAGAAAAAAAAAGGAAAAAGGGGTTAAATCAGCCTCAGAAACCTTCTGCTCTATGCAGCAAGTTAAAATGTTTGTAGGCCAGGCAGGCTCTTGGAGGGACTGGGACTGACTGGGCAGAGGCCACCGTGCTGCAGCACCGGGCTGTGCTGCCAGCGGCGTTGTGAGCGGTGGCAGATGGCAAGTGGGCGCTTCGGGATGAGAGGAGCCTCTTTGCCTGTTGGGGGGATGCCAGGGTGGTGATGCCAGCCCGGGAACACTAATAACCCCCACACTGGGGATTTGGGGAGCAATGAATTCAGCCTGCCTTGCTGCTGCAGGTTTGCTCCCCCATCCTCCTCTCCATCCCGTAGGCTCCAAGGAGTCTCTCTTCTCCTCGACCATCACAGCCAGTGAGGAGGCGATGACGGTGCTGGAGGAGGTGATCATGTACACCTTCCAGCAGTGCGTCTACTACATCTCCAAGGTATGTGCTCCCCGGGGAGGGCAGCAGTGTCCCATGGGGCCAGCACGAGCATCCCCAGTAGCTCTCGGGCTGCACAGGAGGTTTTTTACTCTTTGTCAGTTGCATCGTGCCAAGGTGTTTTCCTTTGGGCTGAAATGCCCCTATTTTTGGTCGCAGCCCAGGAAAAGTATTGAATTACTGCGGTGTGTTTCCCTGCCTGCAGTGCAGCGGCTCAGGGGAGGCGTTTGGGGAGAGCTGCTTGGCTCCGGCCAGCGCGGAATAATGGTGCGATTCAGGGCGTGATGGAAAGGGGCCCCTGGACCGTTGCCGTTGGACCGCGAGAGCCGGGCGGCATCGGAGCGGGGAACAGAGCGGGCAGTGTGAGGCAGGAGAAAGGCTGCTGTGTGCGGGATGGCCCTGCCTGTCCACTGGCATTGGCACGTGGGGATGCAGGCGTTGCTCCTGCTCCGCTCTGCTGGAGCAGCATCCTCCTCCCTGGGACCCTCGCCTCCCCCTTAGCCTCGGCAGAAGTGGGTGCTAGGTGCTGCTCTCCTGTTTAAGCAATAGGGAAAGGTCATCCCCATCAGTCCTGGTTTTTCTTTCACCCTCGTGCCCAGCTGATCGGCTGCTGCCCTGGTTCAGATTAGTTTTCACATCCTTGTAGCTGAGCCGTCCCACGCCATCACCTCCAACTGCTAAAAGCAGCAGACACGTTCATTTTATTTATTTTTTTTTTAAACGAACTCTTGCACAACAGTGGAGCACATCAAAGCAGGGGGTGAGCAGGATCAGCCCCTTGCCGGAGCAGTGCCAGCGGGGTTTGCTCAGCTTGTGGAAGTGACGGGGTTGGAAGGGTTTGGCTCATTAAAAACAAAAACAAAACCAAAACCCCCAAAATCAGTCTGCTGTGAACTTGCCGCTCTCTCTGCAGTGTCTTTACGTGTCACTCCCTGCCCTGCTGGAGTGCAACCCCTTCCAGAACGAGTGCCGGGAGAGCTGGCGGACATCCCCACCGCTGCCCGAGGAGCTCCGCAGGATCGTGCTCATCTACCAGGCGGCACTGGACCTGCTCCGCCAGTACGAAGTACACCCAGAGATCACCTCCCAGATGTTCGCCTACCTCTTCTTCTTTTCCAACACTCTGCTCTTCAACCAGCTCCTGGATAAGGGTCAGTCCTCCTTGAACACCCAGCCTGAACTGGGTAACCAGTAGGGGACCGGACCTTTAGGAGACACTCTAGTCCACCCCAGTGCCACCGAGGGGGTTACAGGAGGGAGGGGGGGTTTAAGTAGCTTGAGGGGGCTGGAGGTGGGCAGGCCCCAGCACCGTTATGGGGAGGCCAAGCACAGACCCAGCTGCTATTTCCAGGGTCCCCATTCCCAGGAGGGGTGTAATTCCATGAGTGCCCCATCCTCACCTCTGCAAGAGTGCTGCCCATTTGAGCCTGAGCAGAGGAGGCCAAGGGCAGCTCATTAATAAACTACTGCAGTCTGCTTTGTAACTGAGGTGCTCATTAGCCCTCATTGACACAGCAGCCTCATTGCCTGCTCTTAGTGCCAGGCTGAGGTCCAGCCACCACCCAGAGTTACAGCTATAGGATGCTGGGGACATTAACCTGGATTTATTTCGCTGACTGGGACAGGGGCTGGGCTCCAGCCAAAGGCTGGGGGACTGGGGGGACTGTGTCTCTGACATGTGCTGATGGATGCTCTGCCTCCGCAGGCTCCTCTCTCGGCTGCTTCCACTGGTCGCAGGCGGTGAAGCTGAGGGCCAGCGTGCGGCTGCTCCTAGAGTGGCTGCACAGCGCCGGTTTTGAGCAGCTCGCCCAGCAGTTCTTCGCCAAACTCGCCAGCGTGGCCAACCTGCTGGCCATGCCTGGCTCCCAGCTGGTCCAGGTGAGGGATGCCCGGCCGGTGGGCTCATGGCATCGGGATGGGCACAGGCAGCAGAGACCCCACTTGGCATTTGGGGGTCCTTGCAGTGAAACGTCCTTTCTGCAACCTGTCACGAGCTGCCCTTTCCTGGGGTGGTGGGTCTGCGGGTAGGCGGGATCGATGAGGGGATGCTCAGGCTCGCTCCATCTTCCCCAGCCTCTCCCTCCCACCCCCACCTCGTGAGCCTCTGCTCCTCGGAGGGAGCAGCTCCTCACCTCTGCCGTTCGCCCCATGCTCTGTCTCCTCGCCCAGATGACCTGGCCGTCCCTGCGAGCCGAGTTCCCGGCGCTGAGCCCCGCGCAGCTCCACCGGGTGCTGAGCCAGTGCCAGGCGGTGATGGATGTGGGCTGCATCACAGCATGGCAGCCCGGCAAGGAGGAGAGCCCAGCCACCTTCCAGCCCGGTGAGCCCCTGGCTTCGTGCTCAGCGCTGCTCTGGCCACCATGCGCTGGTCACCTGCAGGGTCCCTCCAAGGTTTTTATGTACAAACCAAACAGGCAATTGCCTTCCCCTCCCTGGGGCTCCTGTAGTAACTGCAGCGTTCAGGAATAACCACGGCCCCGCAATTCAGATATTGCAAAGGATGCCAAGCGCACTCAGAAGGCCTTGGGGCTCTTTCTGCGTTCCTAAGCGAGGGGTGCTGCTGCCTCGCAGCTCACTGTGTCCCCGATCCCAGCTGGGAGAGAGTACATGGCCGACAGCTGGGAAGCAGGCGTGGGGTACAGCCCGGGCCAGTGCCAGCCTCCCTCCCTCCACCTTTCAGATGACATGCTGGAGTCCTTCGACAACCACCCACCCATTGTCCTGCCCAGCGGGGGCTTCAAAGTGGACCTGGAGGTGGAGACGTTGGATGACAATATCTATCGGCACCTCCTTTACATCCGCCACTTCCTCTGGAGCCTGCGGAGCAAGAGCCCCCACACCAGTGAGGGGTCAGGCTCAGCACCCCCAAAGGTAGCCGGTACCCCATGGAGGGACTCTTCCTCTCCAGGGTGGGCAGGAGAGTCTTGGGTCCCCCTGGAGACCCCTCTGAGCCCACCGCCAAGGGCTTGCTGCCCCCACCTGCAGCCTGGAGCTGCGGCAGTGCCCTCACGTCGAGCTGCTGGAAGGATTAGTGCTGCTAATCCCCCAGCACGGGGGCTGCAGGAAGGTGAGCTGGAAGGACAGGCTCGTCCCAGCAATCTTGTTAGTGGGAGGAGGGAGGAAGGGGGGGATGTCTGCAGGCAGCGCTCCCCTTCTCCCTGCGTTTGCCTGTCCTCCCTGCCCTGCACCCTGCCTGTCCTCAGGTAGCCAGGCAGGCTTGCACAAAAGCACTAATTAGCTAATGCCTATAAAGCACAGGGACGGTGAGATGTGGTGCGGGTACTAAGCTCAGCTGCCATTCATCTCCAGCTCCCCGGAGAGGATGTTCCTCCAACAGTTCCCCTTCTCCTCTCCCACCCTGTCCCCATCGACTGCAACACCCACAGGCAGCGTTACCTCCTCCCAGCACCCTGGGGCCACATCACCCGGTTCTGGGGCCACAGGAGGAGCCATGCTCCCCTGGTGCATCCCCCTCCAGTGAGATCCCCCAGCAGGGACATGATCAGAATCCCCTCTGGCTGGCTGTGACCATCCCGAGCGTGGCCCTGACCACAAAACTGGGGTGTGGGAGCTGTGCTGGGAAGCCAGGACAAGCCTTGGCCGTGTCCAGATTGCCAAGGCTTTGGCTGGAGCCGGCAGCCATCCTGCCTGCAAAGCAGTCAGGGTGGCGGGGTGCAGGTAGGGTGTGAAAAGCACAAGTAAGGGATCCCACAGAGTATTTTTCTCTTTCTTAAGAAAGAGGCATGCATGACGCCAGATGTCCTGGAGGTGAGCGAGAGCCCGGCTGCTGCCCTGGGGAACACCATCACCCAGGAGGACTGCTGCTCCCTGGGGGGCTGCGCTGAGCCGGAGGGGAGCCCCCCGCTCTGCCTGACCACCAACGGCTGCCCCTGCGAGCACCCCGCCGGTGAGCCCCAGCTCCAGGAGAAGCTCAAGCAGCTGCAGCTGGGCAGGGGTCTGGCCCCCAAGGCTGGCACGGCACCCACAGACCCCTCCTGCCTGCTGACGCCACCCACCACCCCTCTGAACTTCGACTCTGGGAGCCCAGAGTCCCCGCAGGGCACCGGCAAGGGACTGCAGGACACCCGAAGGAACGGGATGAACGGCACCAAAGGCAGCACCCCTGAAGGTACCGAAAGCTGGTGCTGCCCTGCTTTGGGGGTGCAGGATTGGGGCACAAGGGTGTTTGCTGCCATTCTGCTGCGCAGTCCTCCCCACACACACGGTTCCTGTGGGGACTTGTCAGTGCTTGGACAGGGCAGATGAGAGCAAATGAAGCATCTCATCCAGCTCCTGCCCTGGCAGAAAACTAGTCCTGGGGCTACGTGAGGTCGGCTTTGATGAGGTTTTGGGGGGCAGCTTTCTGTGGGAGATTGTGAGGCTGGGTTTGGGTGATGCCAGAGGGGTAAGCCAGGCTCTCCACTGCCAGGATGCTCACCGACCCCCTATGACTACCCCACGCCAGAGTCTTCCAGCCGCAGCTCTGCCGCTGATGACTTCTGCTATGTCTTTGTGGTGGAGCTGGAGAGAGGACCCACCGGGCTGGGGATGGGGCTGATCGACGGCTTGGTGAGTTGTCTCCGATCACGGGACAGGGCTGATGTCCCTCCAAATAGCTGGAGTGGGACATGCAGGACATGTTATATACCCCAAGAAAAACCAGCAAAGAAGCTAATGGCTTCCCACAGGAGCTAGGCTGTTTCTCCCAGGGAAAATGAGGCACAGAGTGATTTATCGGGAGGAGCGGATGTCTGCTCCTGGGTCGCTCCGCCGTGCATGTAAAGTCCATCCTAGCTGTCCTGCAGCTGGAGAGAGCAAACGGGCTCAGCACTCTTGTAGAAGGAAAATGACTCAGCCGAGGTCTTTCCTCCACCCTTCAGTGGGTGGCAAGGGAAGCGGAGGGGAGCAGGGAGGCTCGTGGGGTGCCAGAACAGAACTCGTTGCATAAGGTGGTGTAGCAATCTGGCTTAAGGTGGCGGATCATCTTACTAAGTGGCCTTTCATGGCAGCGCATTAGTCAGTAGGAAACAGGGCATCACCAAGCCCCTAGGACAGCCGTGAGCAAAGAGCTCCAATCCTGACAGCTGCAGGTTAACGATGCTTTACTCTTAATTAAATTGAACAAGAAAATATTGCCCCCACCTCTCCTTTCTGTGTATAAATTAATATAAAACTGAAGGCTCACATTTCCTTCCTGTTACCGTTAGTGACACCATCCCCAGCACCCATCCATCAAGTTCCCCAGAGCCTTTAGGGTCCCACCTGGCATCAGGCACCTGCTTGCCTGTAAGCCATGGGGGAGAGTCACCCTGCTTGGGGAGCTCAGCCCTTTGGGACCACAAATCTTTTGTGTCCCCTCTGCCCTGGCTGGTCACTCACTGCCTTTCCCTGCCAACAGCACACTCCTCTCTGTGCCCCGGGCATCTACATCCGCACCCTGATCGAGGACAGCCCCGCGGCCGCCGACGGCAGGCTCTCCATCGGGGACCGCATCCTGGCTGTCAACGGCACCAGTCTCATCGGGGCAGACTACCAAAGGTGAGGGCCGGGTCTGGTATCAGCACCGTGGGTGTTACTGCTTAAGTCCAGGTTTTCAGCTGTTTTGCAGTAAAGAGGGTCTCTTGAGTGCCTGGTGCTACGGTCCTGGCCAACAACGCAGAGGATGCTGCAGTATGGGCAAGCCGCAGAGAAAGGAGCGACCTGCCCAGGACACTGGAAAGGGGGCAAGGCATCTGGGTGCAGGGGTTTGGAAGAGGGATCGGGAAGCAAAAGCTGGAGAGCCTATTCGGGAAACAAATGCGAGCTCCAGAGGTGGATCTCAGCAATGCAGAGCTGCTCCCCCCCACCGCTCAAAGGCAGTGGGATGGGGCAGCTTGCACCCTGCTTGCCTGTCCGAGGCAGAGCCCAGGTGCCCACGGGGCAGAGCAGCTCAGGGATCATTCGCCCTTGTCCTGGCAGCATTGTGTGGATGCCAGGCTCTCTGTAAAGCTACAGGCAGAAGAGAAACAGACTCTGCTTGTAACACTGAGCAGGCACAGAGCAGAGGATGCAGGTGTTCTGCAGATGGTGGGTGTTTTGGTGCCAGCCTGCGGGGAGCCAGAATTCACCTCTCTCCCTGTTGCTGCTCTCTGCAGTGCGGTGGACCTCATTCGCTCCGGAGGGAAAAAGCTGCGGTTTCTAGTTGCCAAGTCGGACATGGAAATAGCCAAAAAAATCAGTTCCAGCTCCTCTTCCTCCTAGTCCTTGTGGTACAAGGGCTCTTCTGCAGCAGCCTGCGGGTGAAGCTCTAGTTAAGGCTGACCCCGGGGAGCATGGAATGCAAGAGGGAGGACCAAGGCTCCACAACTGCCCTCGATTTGCTTTTCGACACCTTGCCCCTGTGCTGCAGCAGATGCAAGGACATGCAACGGTGGCGCATGCTTCTCCCACTGGGAGCATCATTCCTGATCCATTGCCCGTCCTCACCTTATACTGTGTGTCGTCCTCCTCAGGAGCCTTCCTGGTCCTTTGTCCCCTCTGGCAGGGGGCAGGAAGGGGGTGCTCCCCTCCATGGGGGCTGTAGGCAGGCTCTTCTGTTCCTCTAGGCTGGCAGCCCTGCGTGATCTTTCATGCTGGTAGGCAGAAGGCTTGAAACACCTTTGGGATTTAAAGATTAGCATGTGGGGCAGGCTTTGGCTTCGCTGTGGCAGTGGCCACCTGAGGTGCTGGCATGTCAGGCTGGAAAACAGTGCCCAGCTCTGGGGGTGGTAAAGGCAGCACAAGCACTTAGGAGTGGGATTCCAAGCAGGATGCATTGCTAGGAGTTAAGTTCCCTGGTGCCATACCCTAAGGCAGGTGCCTTTCTGCTGCTGGGCTACAATCACGCTGCCCCCAGCCCTGCTTCAGGATGGGAAGCAGCTACAGCAAAGGGCTGACACCACCAGCAGTTCCCTGTGAGTCCTGGGGAGGGCCCCTTGAAGAAAAGGACTCTCTTGCCCTTGCTCATGCAGATTTATTGCCCGACTCTAGCACCACAATCCTGGCAGAAGGCCCCCAGGACTGACCCAGCAGCGTGGGGCATTCACAGCAGAGAATTTCCCCACGCAGGGGCTGCTGCCCTCTCCGAGGGGCTATGGCCAAGTTAGTACTTCTGTGCCTGCCCCTGGTCCCTGAGAGCCAGGAACGGTGGGTTTGTGCCACGAGGAACCCAAATGAGCCCAGCAGCGGGCAGTGCCAGGCCCCAGGTGTGGCTGACACTAGCCCAGGCAGACAAACATCTTGAACATCTTGGCACCGTGTCCTGGTCCTCTCCCTCCAGCTTTGCCAGCCCACTGTAAGGCCACCCTGTTTCCTGCCCAGCTCAGAGCACCTCAGAAGTGTGTGCTGCTGGCAGGCCAACGGGTGATGATGGGCAGGACAGGCTCCCTTTGGAAGGTCAGTCTTGAATGTCCCAGAAACAGCTCTGCTATCTGCTGACGACAGCAACGGTGTCAGCAGAGCTGAGGCGGCAGCTCCACCGTGCGGCTGGCCAGTCCCCCGCACACCCGGCCTCCTGCCTGCCAAGTCCTCCCTGTGCTTTTAGCAACATTAACGGGATGAACCCGACCCGATTTCCACATATAGACAGATACCGAGACCTAGTTTAGCTGAACCCTATTAAAACAGCCTGCCGCAAAGCCCTACATCACACCCTGCGCTTAAACCAGCATGGTCTAGGCTCTGGCAAATCAGATATTCACACGGCATCTCACAACAGCGCTCTGAGGATTGTAATGCTAAAAAGGGGATGCGTAACAGGGTTGGCCTTCATTAAACCTCACTGCTGTAGTTTTGGTTTCTGTGCTTCTTGCACTTTGCAGGAGAGAGATGTCAAAATAATCCATGCAGGGGAAACACTCCACCACTGGATTTCAATGCAGCCTGGCCTGCCTTTTTTAGGGCAAGATGGACAAAGCACCTTCACCGAGATACTAGTGCCTTGCTTCTCTGCTAGGCCACGCTCGTGCCAACTGGCCTGGGGTGCTGCCCCAGCAGGCACTGGGAACAATGCATCCCTCCTGCCACTGACTCAGCTGTACCAGGCAGGCAAGCAAAGGCTCAGAGCCCCACTGGGCTCCTGGTGATTCACTTGACTTTGAATCAAGTAGGTATGTTGGCCTGTCATCCTCCACGGAGCTCAGCAGGTTTGCAGGGTGGGACAAGGGCTGCCTAGAGCCCCTGGGCAAAATGCATGCACTCCTTACTCCTCTCTGCCCAGGAGCCAGGGCTTGGGGGAGGCTTGGTTTGCACTAGACAGTACTGGGGCTGCATCCTGGCAAGTTCCAGCAGTACCAACACAACCCTCTGCTTCCCACTGAGCCTGACCCTCCAGGCACCCCTGGAGGTGGGAAACAGCCCCAGAGCTGTATGTTGCTCACAGTGCAGTCAGGTATTCAAACAGACTGTAAATAAACCCTATTTACTAGTGTGCATGAGGACTTGCTTCTCCTGGGTGGAGCAGTGGGACGTATTTACTTCCCCTATTTGTTAATACTGTACAGCTCGAATGTGTATAAACTTCTCATACAGAACACAGCATGGCGCCTATTTGACACAGGGCTTGTGTATATTAAGAAATGCGCTTGGTGTCAACAATAAACTGGATCAATAAAACTCTCTAAGCTCCTGTCTGGTAGCTGTCTCTTGGATCTTGACATGTTGACTCTGATGGCAAGACAAAAAAGCAGTGAGGGCTCGCAGCAGACTTAATGGAGTCACTTCTGCTTTCTCCACCTTGCACAGGCCTTTGCTTGGCCGATCTGCTGCAAGCAGAGAGGCAATAGAAGAAGCAAATGCATAGCCAGCATGTAGCGAGGGCAAAGGGGAGGGAGAAAAAAGTCGGAGGAGGGGAGGGAAGAAGTATGTCTCCAAAGAGGCATGGTGTGCTGGCTCTCTAAGGGTATTAATGCATGCATTCACTCTCCTGCCACATTCACACAAATCCACTGGGATTTTCAATCCATACCGTCCAGAGAGAGGCAAGACAAGCTTAGGAGACAGAAAAGCAACAAGCGCTAGGAGACAGAAATACAAACAGCCTCAGACCAGAAGAGCAGCCTCAGCTCTACTTATTCCTGTTTTCTGTCTTATTCACAATCATTTGTTCCTCATTTCCAGTTCAGAGCGGGGCCTTGGCCTTGAGTGTCAGCAGTGTCCGATGAGTTACAACAGAGGCTGGAGCCTCTCAGACACCTCATGCCCTCACCCTGGCATGAAGCCAGGAGTTGGCTCTAGGAGACGGGTGACTATCCTCAGGGCAAAAGGGAGGGAGTCATTCACTTCTCTCTGAAACCGTGTACTGGCCACATCTACAGGCGGCGTGAACACAAACTGAGCCACGCTTGGCATTTTCAGTAGGTTCATGAGCTCAGTTGCGCGGATAAGGATCTCCTCAAGGTCCTCCTCGCAGTAAACAGAGGTGACAGCAGGGCTCTGCACAAATGTCCTCATCTTGGACAGGAACATGGACACTCTGCAGGAAGGAAAGACACGGACATCAGCTGGCAGGACCTTTGCACCCAGCAAGGTCACTACTTAAGCCTGTGTACTCTTCAAACTCTGCTGCAGGTGAACACCAGATGATACTCCAACCCCTCCTCCTGATGCACAGTGTTAGTCAGCAGATGAATCCCCCTTCCCCAAACTCTGCTCCTCCACAGCTTGCTTCCTCTGTCCTGTTTCAGTTTCAGTTCCATCAGTTGCCAAGCTTGACTATTTAACACTAGCAAACATCCGTGTTTGGACCCATGAGATCTGTATGTTTCAGCCCTTTGCCCTTCCCCACCATCCCTCCTCACCTGGGGATCAAGTCCTGACTGCGAGCTGCCAGCTTGGTCAAGGTGGCCATAAGGACGCTGATGGCACGGGGTGCATAGCTGGGGGTGCTGGCCAGTGGTCGGAGCTGGGTGATTTCAAATAGCATGGCCTCTAGAGTCTCAAAGAACCGGTTGATTTGCTCCACAGTGCAGCGCTTGTCATAGGACACAGACATGTACTCCCCAATAGCCCAGACCTGAAGCAAGGGCAGATGTGCTCAGGGCAAGCAGAACGAAAGGGAATCGAGTAATTTTTAGGGAACAGCAACTCAGATTAGCTAATGCTAGGACAGAGGAGAGGAGGAAAGGGAAAGTGACCAACAGATTGCACCGCAGCTGGAGCAACCTGTGGCAGAAGCAGGCAGGCCCTGCTTACCACGTGGGTGAAGATAGCCTCCTTGTTCTGGATGTTGCTGACTGTTCCCGAGAACTCCAGAATCTCTGTGGACAGTTCCACGATGAGCACAGGGCGCAGCTTACAGAGCATCACCAGCTGCGAGCTCAGCACCCTGGAGGAGAGAGATAGGCAGAGCTCAGACCACGGGCAAGGCAGTCATCACCAAACCGATGAGGTGCTGGCAGCACCCAGCCACTGGCAAAGTGGCTGTACACTCAGGATGTTTCCAGCAGGGCTGAAGGTGCAGTCCCCATTTTGCACCCTCCAAAGATGTGTCACAGCAAGGACTGGGCCACACTTGAAAAGGCTCCTGGGCTGCCCTGGGATGCCAGGCTGCAGCCAGCAGAAGGGCTGGGAGCTTGGCTGGGCCTCCTGTCCCATCTCACCTGTACACATCATCTTTAAATGCTGGGATCTCATAGAGCTGGTCACTCCTATGCAGCAGCAGCACCACCAGCTGGTTTATCAGTGGCCCATCTGCAAACTGGAAAACAGCCCTTGCTTCAGCAATACCAGTGACTTCCAGCAGCCAAAACCCAAACTAACCAGCCAGGTAAGACAGGTGGCACAGAGACAGCCTGATCTAGCAGGACGGCAGCAGCGCACAAAGGTATCAGGCACTCATTCTGCTCTCGCCCACCTCCTTTAGAGCTGGCTGATAGAACAGTGTGGAGCCTGACACTGCACCACGGAGCTTTTCTGCTTCTCCGGATGAAGTAGCTAGCTCAGGGCTGGTTGTTCATGCCAGTATTAGATCATCCCACCCTCCCCTCATGCACCCCTCTGTTGAAGCTGCAGTGTCTTAACCATTTTGCTTCTACAGCTGCTCTTCACACAACAAGAGATCCCCACTGCACGACTGGGAGCCAAATTCCCCTAAGAGGGCCTACCTCTGCCACCACCCTGAAAAAGAGCTCCAGTAAGACAGGGACAGTCTCTGCACACTGCACGACTCTTGGGCTGCTTGCCAGGGATCCCAGCAGCTGCCGAAGTGGAATCAGCCTGTGGGCAACAGAAGAGTTACTGTTGAAGGCTTGTTCCCAGCTACGCTCCTGGCTGCCCTTTCCTATACCCCTACAAGTCCTTTGAGCGCTTGGCAAAGCTAACACGGGGAAGATCAAATCCACCTCACCCCAGCTGAGAGCAGCTATGCCTTTCCCAGTAATCCCAGCTCTGCCTCCCAGAGCTGGATGGCTGAACCAAACCATCGTGGCAGTCTCCTACAGCAGCCTCCTACCTCTCTGGGGCATCCTCGGGAGCAGACTTGGTGCGGAGGAGATACTGGAACATGCTCTTGTAGAAGGGATGGCGAAAGGCTTCCAGACAGGTGGCTGGCTTCACAGCTGGGTCGCTGGCAGCCCTCTCGGAGGTAGGAAGAGCAGCTGACCTAGCAGAAGACACACACAGAATGTGCTGCACTATGAGAATGGGCCAGGCCATAGCTGGAATCCTGAATAATGGAGTAACTCCCTTTCCACTGAAACAGAGACAGCAACTTGGTCTAATCCACGCCCTCTGGAAGCCAGAGAACCAGGATGACAGAAAATTACGTGCTTAGACTCCCCTGGGGCTCAGCCAATAGTTCCAGAACTGCTTCTCTATCACTCCTGTGAAAGGGGAAAATGGTGCTCTGTATCCCTCAGCCATCAAAGCCCACCAACATCTCGCCTTTAAGATGATTCCATTTTCTAAGCACTCCAGAAAGAGCTGCTAATGTCAGGAAAGACAAGGAAGAGCAGAAGTACAGCAGTGAGAGCCAGTCCCGTTCCTATCCCATCTTGCTGGAGACTCACAGTTCCTAATGACCTCAGGAAGAAACCTCTGTATGCCTCCACGAGAAAAAAAAACAGAAAAGAGGGGTAAGAGCAAGGAGGGAAGACCAGGTAGCCCACACCTCCGTGTTGAGGTAGCGGCTCAAGACAGACACTCCAGCATGTAGCAACCATTTGGAGCTGGATACAGAAAGGGGAGTGACAACAGCACCGAGCCCCAAAGACAGTCCGGTACTGAAGTGTAAGAGCTGATCACCTTCTCTTCCCATGCACGGCACATTACTAGGAAAACCAGGCTGACATCTGTGCAGCTTTGTGTTAACCCGACTGTAGCAGATGCCTCTTGTTCTGTGACAGCAGCAGCCAGAGGGCAGCTGAGGCTCAGAGAAGCATGTACTAGGCTATGGTCAATGTCAAGACCCTGATTAGCAAGCGAGAGGAATGGAAGGTAGCATTACCTCAGCTGGATGTCCAGAGCTGCTGTCAAACAGGGCAGGTCAAGCAGCAAATGGAAGATTTCAATGGCTGTGCCTGTATCCAGCAGAAATGGGAGAAGGTCCACAAACTCAGAGATAAGGGGTGGGCTGTTCCACGCCAGGAACTGCAAGGAAAAAGCACAAACTGCTGCACTATCCCTGCTACTCCGCCACACACCCAGACAATTCTCACACTGTGACCAAAAGGGACGGGGAAGAGACAGTCACTTCTGAAAAGAGAAGTCTGAGGGTTTAGTCAAAACCTGGGAGGCTGCTGGAAGCTCAAAACAGGCATCTGGCAGCTGGTTCAGTGGCTGGCAAGCTGCAGCTTATTAAAGTTTTCCAGAAACAAAGTGCTGTATCCTAACTGTGTTCACTGTGCTTCCCTGGCACATTACTGGCAGTAATACTAATGCAGACTCTCCTCTACTGGCAGTGCTAATCACACCCAGAACTTTCTTCCCTCTTCAAACCCACACTTGCTTTTATAACAGTCCTTCTTGCCTGTGCTCTCCCTAGCACTGCCATGGAGGCACATGCAGGGCTCTGGGGCGTGAACAGAAAGTTCTGGGGCACAGAAAGGAATGTGCAGCAGGCTCTCTCCTGAGCTGCTCCAGCAAGTTGTACCTTAAAGAGATTTGGGAAGCTCTGCCTGAATATGCTGGAGGTCTCGGTGAAGAGCTGGCTGTTGTCTTTGCAGAACTGGACAAATTCGAACGCCAGCGATGGGTTGTGGAAGAGCTGAGCCGGGATGTCAGTGAATAAGTGTTTGTAGATTGCATCAGAGTCCACAGCTGCCATTTTGCCTGGGAGGACACAGCACATTGCTGAGCACAGCTCACCCAGCAGCCCTGCCAACAAGGGCTCCAGGGGCTAAACTAAGCTAAATCCAAGTTATGTTTTTCTAAAGAGCACAGGACGCCCCAGTTCCTGGGTCTCCTTGATTGGGATCATCCATCCCAGAGTACAGCCGAGGCTGAATTACTGACTGGCAGCCAGCAAACTGCCTGGACAAAAGGCTGTGCTGAGAGTATGCAAGACCGGATTGTGGAGGAGGGGGTGAGAGCTCATGACTCACTGTGGCTGAGGAAGAACTGGGCAATGGGCAGTAGTGCCCTGGCGTAAGTGGCATCCCCACAGATTCTGCTGTGCAGGATTTTTAGGAAGGAGACTGCTCGGTACACGTAGGAGGAGTCCTGTTTGCAGATAATGTCCATGATTGTCACCGCCTCAATGAGACACTGCAGGAGAGCAGAGCGCCAGATCAGAGTGGGGGAAGCCACAACTCCCAGAGCTTCAGTCCCACCTCTGCGTACTTACAGCTTTCTGCAGGTCTCCATCATCTTTCTTCAGGGGTCCTGCCAGAGAAAGGAGTCCAAGTTAAACTCTGAGTCCAAACAGGAACATTAATTAGGGTGTCAGTTTGAGCACTAACCCAGATTTCAGGACAGGTGGGAACACATACTGATCCCGATTCCAGGCTAATGAGAACCAAGTTCCACAGCTCCCCCTGCAAATGAAGGGCAGGAGGCAGAACATGGCCACTGCCTCCAAATCCCTCCCAACACCCCAGCTCAGGGCTGGTCAATGACTTGCACCAGCAGCTGCAACAGGTCCCATGCCTAGACCCTGACTGCGGACTCTAGGGAGTGAGATTCCAGCCCAAAGAGGCAGTGATCCACAAACATTTTCAAGAACACTACCAAGAGAACTCCAAGGAGGGTTCATGACAAGACTCACGCCGGTTGCTCTGCTCAATAAGCCGCTGGCAGTACTCGAAGGCTTTCTCCCGCAGACGCTCCTTTGGGGGAAGCAGGCGATTAGATGTGGATGTAGTTGAGACCATGGACATAACAGACCTGTCCATTCCTGATTTGTCTTCTACAGAATAAAGGTTACCAAATATCAGCTCACATCGTGGGCAATGTAACCCACACAGCTGCCCAGCAAGAGCAAGGGAGCTGTCTGTCCTCAGGTGCACTGCAAAGAAAGGGAGGCTGGGGAAAAAGGGAGTGTTGCAAGAACACTAAGGAGATGCTGTCTCCCACCACCCAGGCCTTTTTTTTCTCAGGGACCCATGGGGTTTTGCCTGCAACCAGGGGACTCACTGAACGAATAATTCCTTGTGGAAGGGTCAGTAAGGATCAGTCAGGAGGTTTTGTGATATTCCTTCCCAGAATTTCCCTGCTCGTAGTCCAGGAGCTCTGAACTCTTGCCAATATTCCTGCCACTTGCTGGGTTGCTGGTACAGCCGTCTCCATCTCAGAGCACCCTCTTGGGGGTGCAACCCACACTGGCCTGCAGCCCTTCAGTTTGTACCTGAATTAGGGGTCTTCAACCCTTTGCCCCCATAGCACAGCAGCCAATTTCGCAGCATGGAGAAGGCTTGCACATTGAGCCACTGGTCCTGTGTGTAGTACTGACCCACCGAGAGCACTGTGAAGAAGTCTGTGGCAATGGCACCGTCCACCTCTGTGACAGGACCGGGCTGTGGGAAAAGATGCAGCAGGTCAGATCCCCAGGGAGAGGCTAAGTGAGAAGGCAGGGAAAACTCCACTGAGCCCAAGGAGACAAGTAGCCCTTGTTTATATGCACTATGGGGCCTGCAGGGGAGCAGTTATCCAGAGAGAGAAAAGCCAACTGTGTTGGATCCTTTTCCCCAGCTGAAACACTCAAAATTTTCCCCCTCTCTGACACAGGCCTCATTCGCAATCAGCTTTTACTCTGAGGTACGTGGTCACTAAAAGACTCTCCCCTCAAAACTACTTCAAGCATCAAAGCTCTGGCCCTACAGCAGAACTCCTAAATCCTGGACCTATAAATCCCCCTACTTTGCTTTCCTATGTGTCTTGACCACTTACCCCACAAAAAGTGACAAAGAACAGTAGCACTTCTAGGTTACCATTTCCCAAAAGAAGCTGATTCTGGGAACCTGAAACAGCAGGTAACTGACTAACAAATGCTCCTGTGAGATGACCACAGCAAGTCATCACTTACCTGTCTGGTTCTGGGATTGGAGAAGAAGCCTCCAGAGGGTTGAGCGACTCCTTGATGAATACTTGCATATCTCAGCCAGTCGGCCATCTTTTTACTGACTACATTGGTCTGCTCTGTACAAGAAAAGTCACAGGGTCATTGCTAGGTCAAGCAGAGAGGCAGCCTCTGCAACATACCCCTGCTACCCCTTAATTGCTGTGCTTTTCCTCCACCTTAGATCACTGTCTCTCTGATCCAGCAATCAGTAAACAAACTGGTACCCCAGGGTGGATACCCTATACTCTTCCTCATACTACTTCAGAGTCCAGGATTGCTTGCACTCATTTCAGAGCTCTGTGTCCTTTTCTCACTCCTAGCCACTGGGTCAGTCTCATTATTATTTTGCTGGTTTCCTCAGACAAAAAGTCAGGGAGCGAGTGCTGGAATCAAGGACTTCTGATACCAGATCAGTCAAGAAGTACTTGTTTCTTTGTCTCCATCCACAGCTGCTATTAGGAGGAAGGTACAAAGATACTGTCAGATCTATTCAGGCAGTGGCTGGCTTCAGCTCTGCAGAGAAAGGCATAAACGCCTCACAGAGAACACACAGAAGCTAAGGCAGGTAGTCCTGCCTGCTCAGCCAGCCCATACACCCTGGCCCAGCGTCCTCCCCAAAGCCTCTCCCGCATACCGCATGACATACGCAAACCTCACAGGAAACTCCCAGAAACAGTCTCTTGCTCACAACACAGCTCCTCACCACTTCAAGCCTAGAATGCTCTCCTACGGTTCACTCACCAGGGCAGATCGCTCACCACTACCCATACAGTCCTGCCACTTATGAAGAGTACCCCGGGTTGTTTTTGCTGCTCTCTCAAAGAGATACACAGGCACATCTCTGTTTCTATCTCTCACTTTGCTTGATGCTCTTCAGGGTAGCTACAATTTCACACTCCTACTGCACCTGGAGACCTTAGCTAGGGTACATGTTACTGTGCTACAAATCCATATGGAACAGAGACTCTGGCACCCAGAAGGGGCCAAAGCATATGAAGGCCCAGTCCCATTTCTGAGTGGTGGAATATATCTCGCCTAATAAGTTCACTTTCCTTGTGGCAGGGATGTAACTTTTAACAGCAGTTTCCAAGTCCTACTCCTAGCCAAAGCCTTCAGAGAGCATTCTGATCACTATACAGATCACAGCCAGATGGTAATCTCAGGCCTTCCTGTACATTTACCTTCAGTTAGAGATTCTGGTGAAAGACTGACGACATTTGACAGGACAGGAAGAAGGTACCGAGCACTCTGACCCTCAGGCAGTCTTCTTTCGAGGAGTTTTACAATACGTTGCCCCACAGCAGACACTTCAGCCTTCTTATTTTCCTTAAAAATCAAGCAGAGGTAAAGCCAGGCAGATAATCTTATACTAGTGCTAGAGACCAATACCATACAAATTCTTCCATCAGGCATTAATACCAATGTCAAACATAAAAAAAACCTCACAGCACAGGCTATTTCACCACATTTTACAGAGATCTTCTGCAATGTGAATTCACAGATCCCAGGAGGGGAGGGTACTTTGATGGAGCAACAGGTTTGTGAACAACCACCACCTGAATTGGAAATTAACAACTGCAATGGATGTCTTCAAATTAAACACTATGATCCACCAATTCTAGAGCAGAGAGTACTAGCACT
This sequence comes from Pandion haliaetus, assembly GCA_013401275.1. Lineage (NCBI taxonomy): Eukaryota > Metazoa > Chordata > Aves > Accipitriformes > Pandionidae > Pandion > Pandion haliaetus. The sequence goes on along the minus strand of VYZV01035597.1, from coordinate 267,587 downwards.
AATTACTCCCATGCGGTCAGTCTGCAAGTTCAATTGTTAAAAATAGAAATTTATGAACAGAAAATGCATTGTTGTAACGTGTTCTAGGACTCTCTGGTTAGTCCATATCCTCACAATGTGGAAAATAAAGCAGCTTCCTCTTTTAGAAGCTTTGGAGGCGCTGTGGCTCTGAGATGCTGTCAAACTCTTCTGCCCGAGACAACTTTGTTAAAGATGACAGGTGGACTCAGACTTCTGACAGGTTTTCTTTCTCCATGAATGTCATCATGCCAACAAAAAGTAAACCTTCTCTGCTGCTCAGGCTCTTGGACAGCTGGCTGCTGAAGGCAGCGAACAAACACCAATCTCTGACACTCCTCATCTAATAGATTTGTACCAGGTCACTAGAAGGAATAGGAAATTGCAGGCAAGCTTCCAGTGAGGAATTTCATGGGGGAACCTCACCCATGACGAGGGCTCATTTCTGTGCTTCTCTCATGAACAGATGTGAACAAATCGACCAAAGCAACATACAGACAAGGTATTTTTAAGGTTCAGGGATAGGGATCTGTGCAGTGAAGGAAAATGGAAGAGACAACCCTGCTCCTCCCACAGCTATGTTCCTGCAGCCCACTGCAAGAGATAGGGCTACTTACACGTGTTGCTGACACATCTCTCATTGCTCAGAGGAAAACCTGACTGAACTCAAATCAACGGCAGGTTTCCAGCTCCTAGTGCAACACCCGAGGCTGTGTTTTCTGGAAAGCCAAAAGCTTTACAAAAAGAACATCAGCTTGGCAGACCCAAGGGAGGCAGGGGGGCAAAGAGAAGAAGGATGATTTCCACCCAAAGCAGTGACAAATGAAAACACATAGAAGATGTTTTTAAAGGCTCTGCTGAAGCGTGGCCACTTTCATGAGTGAGGCTGCTGCTCACTGCACCCCATGTTAAAGAAGTGATACTGAAATAGCTAAAATATAGTAAGTTTTAGTAATGTCAAAAATAGATTAAAACCTCTTCATGGCTTTAGTTGTAATCTAACACAAATTAATGCACAGGGTATGTTTTTACATTTTAGAACTGCAGGACGCTCTCAAGACTAGATATGAGAGAGAGGTGCTTTGTAAGGCAGCACATAAATAATACATCACTGTTTTCTGTTTGTTTTTTCATTTCCTCTAGCTAACTAAGACTCAGAGGAGTAATCAGAAATGAAGGAGGCGTTTCTAAGTACACAGTGAAACTCAGAATGAGAAGTTTCAGAAAAATACTTTAATGGGCACAATAATAGTAAAAGAAGTAGAAGAAGATAAAAAAGTTTCCAGCTTATTCCCCAGAGGGCAGTCAATGCAGGCAGCACTCAAAACAGGAAGGTCCTCATGTTTTCTTCTCCATGAAGAATCTAGATCTTTGAAGTGCCATCCACGTTTATAGCCCTGCATAGTTTATAGGTCCTATGTGTATTTTTTTTTTTTACATTTGAACATGAAAACCAGTACCAGTAGTAAAAAATTCACTCTCAAATCTTTTGCTCTACAGGTTCAAGCAGCCCTGACTTGAAGCCTGTTACAGCAGCTAGCACCAAAGTGTTCCTTTTTGCTTCCAGTTAGTTACAAGCCTGCTTGAGGTCCTCAGTCTCTACACATCACAATTTTAAGCAGTCTTTGTTATCAAATGCCAAACACTCAAAAAGTTGCCATTTTTCCTACACAAAGCAGAATAATTAGGTTCCTTAAATGAACATGGAAATGCTTCTGCTTTTTCCTAGATACTTTCAACTGATTTTCACTCTCCTTGAGTTCAGCAAACAGGGAACAATCAGAGAGCAAATCCATATTGACAAAGGAAGATTTCTGACTTGATAGGTCATTTACCTGAGCCAAAAGAATGGAGGATACCAGGCTCAAGAGCTTTGTATCTTGAATGTCATCACAGGAGAGGATCAGATCATTGCAAGGTGACATCTCTCTCAGGATGGCAGCACATAGCACCTGAATCTGCTCAGGGCACTTGGACGAACACAGCACTGTCTGCAACAGTTCCACAAACTTGCCATCAAGCCTGCAAGAGTCACAGTAAAGCATCACTGCAAGGCAAGAAAAGATTCAGACGTTTGTTTCCTGCATATTCTTGGTCTTGGGACGATCTCCCTTGACAGTGAGTCTGCCTAATACCATCTTACCATCTTCACTTCCAAATTTTGTTCCTTAGCGCAGCTTGAAAGAGCGCTCAGCGATACAAATGCTTGTTACTCTCAATGCAAAAGGAGGTAGGCACCTTCTGCTTAGCAATAGGGAAAAAAAGCCTTTACGCTTACATCGAACTCGGTGTTTTCAAAAGAGAGTGCTTTTTTTAAAGCACTAAGACACCCCCCCACTTTTTTTCTGGTCAAGAAAGTAACGCTTTGCTTCTTGCGAACGTCAGAGACACACAAGGCCACTCACTTGCGGGGATACTTGGTGGCGGCGACGGTGAGATGCAGCCTCTGGAGGCAGTCCGCGGCCTCGGGGCCCAGCTCCGGGCCCTGCAGGAGGGCGGCGACGCGGGCAGCGAATCTCTGCAGTTCCTCCTCCTGGATCTCCCTGGCGGGGGGGCAGCAGGAGTCGGGACCCCGGCCGCGGCCAGTTCCTGGCCCTCCTCAGGAGCCCAGGGCTAGAGGAGTGAACCCCCCCACCCCCCCATACCCGATGAGGCAGCGCCGAGGCCCGGCTCCCCGCTCAGCCCCGACCCGAACCCAGGCCAGCCCTAGGCCCCGTACCCCCGGTAGGACCCCGGCCCGCCCTGAGGGAGCCCTGCCGCCCTCACCCGGTACCTCAGCAGCCACCCCGGGATATCAGCAGCCCACCCGGTGCCCCAGGTCTCCCAGTACCTCGCCTGCTTGAGGAAGCTCTCGGCCGCCGCGGTGAACATGCCCGACGCGCCAACGCCCCCCCGCCTCGGTGCGCGGTTAAAGCGTTCCCCCCCAGAGGCGGGCGGGCCGGTCNGGGCGGTCCGGTCCGGCCAGCTCCGGGGGGACACGGCTGCTGCTGCACGAAGGTTCCGCTTGGCGGGTAAGTTCCGGTGGGGGGGCTGGGGCATGGCTGCTCCTAGCTCTGGGGAAACCAGGACGGATCCTGCCCGTCGAGAGGAGGGAAGAGGGGCTATCCCGCATGGCACGAAGGAGAGCAGCTCTCGGGACTCAAACCTCTGGGGAACATCACCGTATGGCAGAGACACGGCAGAGTTTGAGGTGGTAAGAGTGTGATGATAAAGAGATACCATGTTAGCCTTTCCAGCAACCCGCTCAAAAACCCGATGCTTTCCAAAAAGGGGAAAAGGTGTTAAAAATAGCTGTTCAGCAGGCGATCTTCAGAGCTTCCAAAAAGGTTAAAAAGGTATTGACGTTTCTCCATTAGAAATGTCTCTCCTCCTGACTGCTAATAAGCCCCAGGCTCTCACCGCCATGCTGTGCATTACCCTGCAGGGAGAAGTCACAGGAGGAAGCTTGGCTCCTTGCCCTGTGGTACTTCTCTGCTCTACAGGCCCCCCACACCCCCCCCGGCATTACAGCTCACTAACAGTATGCCTTGGCCATTAGCCAGCAGAGCATCAGGTCCCTTCTGCCCCTCCAAAGATGCAGCAGCATCTGTCACCCCAGCTATTAACAGCCAGAGCTACTGCAGGCACCAGGCTGACAGGCAGAGGCAGGCAAGCATGAGCATTCTGATTTTTCCCTGCACACCTTCTCATCTGTCTGCATCAGAAAAGATGCCTGATGCACATGGGGACCACAAAGGTAGTAAAAATTTTAAAAGGTGCCAAAAACTGGCTCTGGCTGAATATCTTTGCTACACTGCGTAATGTTTTAAAAAAAAAATTTTTAGTTAGTCAAATACAGCTACTTTATGTGAACTGAGGTCTTAAAACATATTCCTATTCAATTTTTAAGTTCAGAATGACTTCATTTAGTCAAAATAAACCCTGAACTTAAACTGTGGGCCCATTAGGAGGGAGGAAAAACGTAACTATAAGGTAGGCAGAAAAGAACTATTGTTTGACCTCATATGCTTAAATGAAACAATTATTATAAATTACAAGGAAGTACACTGAAATAGTTTATCTTTCAAAATAACATTTCACTTCATGACAAAATGAAAGCTAGAGCTGGAGGAATAGTTTATAATCACCATGGGAAGCATTACAGCTCTCAAACACACATACATACAGATGTTCACTCTGCTGCGAGTTAACAGCTTCCCAATAACTGACAAGAGATCAGAAGTAGGGTATCTGTTAACTCTAAAACAGTGTAAGGTGTCCAGATGTATACTTCCCTCCTACAGCATCTAATGAAATTAATAAAAGGAAAAAAAAATACTAGAACACTCTGTCACCTCACATTGTGAGAAGGGGTAGGCTGTACAACACAAACTGCTGCAGGAATCTTAACCCCCCTTACGATACTACACTGGAAGATGCAAGTCTATCACTCAAAAGCGGCAAGCAATTTCAGGGCATTTTCTCTTTCATATATAATTTTATTTCTGGTTATAGAAACAAATGCTAAGAGGAGAAGCAACATTCCCCAACCACATACATCAAATTAAGGTAACAGAACAGAATAGTTAAAATAAATGAAAAAAATAGTAGAAATTTAAAACTTTGTTATAGCTTTAAAATATTAACGTCTTGATACATTAGAAATCACATTCAGATCTCAAATTACTTAAAAAATGTATGGCTCCATATTAAAAAAAACCCAAAACCACTGTATCCCATTTGATGTGGAAATGCAGGTCCTGCTCCTTGGATGCTTGTATTTGCCGTCTCCTCTGGTGAGCAGCAGCCTCCTCAGCATGACCAGGACACCCTCCCACCCCTTGTGGGAGCCACGGTCTGCCTGTGCAGTTAAGCATCTCCTCACAGGAGCAGTGCTGCAACATGGCCAGATAAAGATGAACTTCACATCCATTGCCCCAGATGGAGCTTTCTTCCGCCTTGGGATACACACCTGCTTTTTAAAAAGCACTGGTAACAAAAACAAGTCACAAAAAATACTTTTAATATCAGCTGTAAAAAAACCCCCACAAACCCCAAAACATCTGGCTGGAGGTGTCTTGTACAGGCAACACCAGGAACTGAAATGCAAGCATGGCTTTAGTTCCCCCATCCATCCCCATCTTTAAATTAAGTGCCAAATCTATGTGAAAGGGGTAAGTAAGGCTCCCCCAGATCTCTGTAGCAAAACACTTCTGTCAAGCCATTGAGGTATTTCAGGTCCTCATCTCACTGCAGCCTTCCCCTAAAGACTCCGTGGGAATGCAGATCTGCACAACAGGGAGAGCTTCAGATTTTTCCGAATTTTTTTTTTTTTTTAAGTAAATATTCAGAGTTGGATCTGTATTTCCAGCTTTACTATCCATTGCTTACATACATCTTCTGATTTATCTCTAAATAGCTTTTAACAGTCCTTTGGATAGCTACAGACTCTTAAATGCTCTTTTTGGCTACACAGAGGTTGGCTGGCAGGCTGGACAAGGCCAGTCTCATTGCAGTACAAATGGCAGAACCCAAGAAAATATAGTCTTATAAGAATTTTGTCTTTTAAAGCCATTCCATTTTCTGTATCAGTATATTTGAATGAGGGGGGTTTTTTGGTGTTTTTTTTTCTTCTTCCCATTCTCTTGTTTTCTTTTCCATTAAAGCAAAAAGAACTTAAACAATACTCCAGTTCCTTCTACTTCAAGCCCATTTGGTGGAGGAAAAAAAAAAAAAAAGAGAGATAAAGCCAGTTTAGGTTTACAGTAATTAATTTGCTACAGAGCCAACTTGCCTACTTAGCAGCTTGTCCACCTCCAAAGAGTGGCGTATAAATCAGCAGAACATTAGGATGTTCTGCACCAGACTTTTAGCAGCAAGGCAGTGAAACAGAAGGAAATCTCACTTTTTCTGCTCCATTTAAATCTCATTTGTCTTCAGCAAACAGACATTTCTCCTCAATGCTGCCGTTCAGTTTAAGGAAGGCTCTGTTTCAGACTGCTTTAAGTGAAACCGAGATGGGGTAGAAGCAGGACTGAAAGGTCTAAATCACAGCAAAGGTGCATTACTTAACTCAGCAGCAGACACTAAGCAGTAACCAAATACTAGGGGAAGTCTGGTTTTCACATGGGCCGTTTTCTGCTGAGGAAGAAAGCCATTTCCTTTCACTGCTCCTATTCTGGTTACTATTCTTACCACCAATCCTGTCCTCCCTTAAGTATCAAAGCCCAATCACCAGACAGTAAGTACCGTGGTAAAGCATTCACTCAGGTCTTTACAGAGAAAGGAATTTCTGCTTCTGGAAGAGCAATTAGGATTAGTAAGCCAAGTAACTCACCTGCTTTTAAGAATAATTCTCAGAAGGCCCAAGTGGGTCAAAACACATACTTCTGTGAATTTAGTGATCCTCATGGAGTTAAGCCAAGACTGAAATTTGGCCAGCTAGGTAAAGTTTAGTCCCTGTGAAGGGGAACACTAGAAAAACTCTTATGCATTTAAGGGGATATACGCACACACCTCACGTCCCATGAAGAGTTAGAAGCATCATAAAAGGAGAATAATCTCACCACAGAGGAAGAGAAACTATTTCATAGTGCCCCAGTGTTAGCTTAGCCACCTGACAGGCAGGGAGGAATTCCTCAACCTTACAGCACCCTCATGGACCCTCCATTAATCTCCTCTGTTAGAAATAAGGTCCCATTACTTACAGAGCAGAACCTGTAAAGAACTCCCTGATACCGCATCCAGAGATAATTTGAGACAAGAAAGGATTCTACCTTTCGTTAGTGCCATTTGGGGGATTTTTTTGCTGAGAAGCAGCAAGGACTGGGGTTGCTGAAAGCATGACAAAGCCAGAAGCAAGGCTCCTACACAAGGAAGATGCAAGTATCAAGTCATCTCTTCCACTCTGTGAGAGGAATGAAAGCAATCACTGAAGTAAAGCTGCTTCTTACCAGCTGCTCACATTTGTTACAAAAATAGGTACATCATTCTTTTAGAATCAGTGCCTGGTGCAGGAGTTTACCAACATACTGTATAAAAGTCTGTGTAAAGTACCATTTAAGAGACAGAAATAGTCATGGACCATTTATATATCTATATTGACACACACACTCACACACAATAAATATAAATTTTATGTTTACACAGTTCTAATTTAATATTCTCTGAAAAAAAATATTTAAAGGGTTTCTTCCTTAGCTGCCACTCATGAATTGTCAATGTTTTTTTTCTATCTTGAGAGCAAAGGGGTAGACTTGGCACAACTACCCTCAGGCTCTGAAACTTAAAGTGACACATAAGGAGAGGACCAGCCATACATTCTGAAGGGTTTTAATTCAGTGTTGGTAAATTGAAAAGGTATCAAAAGAATTTTCTGAACATATAAATACAAAGGTTAAAAGTTGATTAAAAATTTGGAATTTAAATATAGTGCTCCAAGAAAACCAAGTATTTTTCAACATGTCTTGCTCAGGCCAAAGTAAAATGCTCACTGCTGTATTACTGCCCCATGAAAGACATCCTAACAGAGAACGCCCACCATCACAGCCAGGTATTTTCCACTGCTGGTTATTATATATGCATATATCCACACCTGTGTACACAAACACATGCACTGTCCTGTATATAACCCACCTAGCAGAGAGATGCAGGTCTTACTCATCACAGCCAAGTAGCTGCTAGGCAGCCAGGGAGAGGTGCTCCAGCATGAAGTCACAGCTATGTTTTTATCAGGTGCAGATCAAAATGCAAGAAGGTATCACTTCCCAATCCCATCAGTTCCAGCAATCCAGATGACCTTGTAGTGTAACTGTTTTCTGCAGCACACCTGGCTCCATTGTAAGCTACACTTTACAACAGTAGTGTATGCTATAGTAGTAGCAGCTTTGGCATAATTTTTCACCCAGAAGGAAACAAGAAGTTACATGACTGAACAATCTGTTGCATAACCGTGACCTAACACAGATTCTCACCAGATGCAGACCTTCAAGCAATGGCATTAAATTAGGAGCTGGATTAAAGGACTCTGGAGTTAACAGAAACAACTACTAATAGAGGGGAAAAACTGTGATGGGGAGCAGAAACAGAAGCTGCACAAGAGACCGGCTGGCAAGGGAAGACAGATCATTTGTGGCAGGATGGCATTTGCAAACTCAAAAGCTCAGTGTGCAGCAAGGGCAAAATTATGAAGCTAGTCACGTTCCTTTAGAGGTTCATTCTTAATGCCCTAGTCCACCTTATTAGCAGCAGGACTGAAAAACCTGAAAGATTTTGGATCAGGGTAGAAACTCAAGGCAAGTTCCACATTGGATTGAAACTATAATTTGATAAGGTAAAGCACAGATATTTTTGAAAGTGATCAGGATCCTTCAGTGCTGCCTCCTGTTTAAAAAGCTCCAAGACCCAAGCTGGCACTCTTCCTTGGAAGAGAGGGACAAGATGGTTGCGTATGTACAAATGCAGTCCAGAGTATTTCCAGTTCACTTTGCAACTCTTGTTTCTTACACTTGTCTTCCAGCAACAAGCCAAACAGGTACTGGGCTGTACTTGCAAAAGTATAACTAGCAAGCCAAGGCAAGTGATTCTTCTTCCACTCCATCCAGCGTTTGTCAGATCACATCTGTAGTACCGTGCCCAGTTTTGGGCTCCCCAGTACAAGACAGACAGGGACCTCCTGCAGCAATTCAACCTGATGCCCTAGGGGCTTGAGCACGTGATATAAGACAGACCGAGTCAACCAGGTTGGTTCAGCCTTAAGAAAAGGAAGCAAATGGGGAAGACTTTACTGGTATCTTCCTATCTACCTATTTGGAAGATGCAGAGAAGGCAGAGCTAGGCTCTTCTCAGACATGCAGTGTGATAGGACAAGAGGCATCAAACACATGCAGCTGCATGGGAAATTCTTCTGAGATAGCCAAGAAAAAGTTTTTACCTCATGGGTGGTCAGAGTGGGACAGGGACCAGAGTCATGGAACCTCTGTCTCTGGAGACATTCAAATCTCAGCTGGACAATGTCACAGCAACATGCTCTAGTTGGACCTGCTCTCAACAGGAGGTTATAGCAGAGACCTCCAAAGGTTTCTACCAACCCAAGTTATTCTGTATTTCTACACAGCTACAACTGGCCAAAGGCAGAGACAACAAATACACATTTGAGCTTCCCCAATACTGCAGTTTTAGGTGATCTCTGTTTATCACAGTCCTCAACTATAAATTTTAAGTCATAGTTTAAACCTCAGAAACAAGGATGGAACAACCAACCAGTTGGAATTTAATCCTTAGATGCAATAAGCTTGAAGAAACAGCATTTGATCCTCTATGGAAAGGTACAGAACTATTGCTAGATTAAACCCTTGGATGACAAGATCCCCAAACCTAGGTAGAGCAGGAAAATGTTTCTCCTTTCACTCTACATTTTGACATTCATTTACAGGCTAGCACACATCGGAGTAATACCGAATACCTCACTGGGAAACCCCCTTGTCAACACAGATGAAAAGCTCTAACACCAATTTAACATCCCCAGCGGTCAGTGAAAAGCGTCCCACACCACACTGTATGAAAGCTCAGGTCAGATGCTCTCACTTGCTTAGATATAGGTCCCTAACCTTCTGTGCTTCAATTTTTATTTTATTGCTGGCATGTCGCTACTGAAAAGGGGGGAAAAAAAAAAAATGCAGAAGTTAACTCTGAATGACAGTTCTAAGTCAGTACACAGACAGATGTCTAAAACATGCAAAACAAGTTTACTCCCCCAAAACCTGAAGCCAGACCATGATATTGATGGCAGAAGCACTGTAAAGGCTTCAACTGTTATTTAACTCTTTCTTACCTCTTACAAAGCTTTAACATGTCTCTGAAAACACACTCCTGAACAAGCTGTGCCCAAGAGTAACATGTCTAAAACACAGTGTGAAAATTAAATACAGGGTGACCAAATTGACCTTTCTCAACCTGCTCTGGAGCAACATGTATTCCACAGGTATTTTCATCCTTGAGTCCTTGGGCAGAGCTTAATGCAAAGTGCTGTTCCTGCCAGTGGATAAAAATGACTATATATGCTACAGGGGACAGTGTTAATGGTATGGGGGAGGGAGGAATATGGGAAGAATAAGGACTTTAAAAGAATGAGCTAATCATGAACTTCAATTTTGTGCTCAGCACTGTGTTGTGTTATCACTAAATCAGATTAAATTGATCTCACTGTAAAAAGCTTCCTGTATCACAAGAGCCAAGTCAAGACAAAACAATAACTATGGAATTCCAGTGCAATAAAACCAAGAACAACTGCATTCAGCTTTTGCAAATTGAGGCAAAAGTTGCTATAAACTGACCACAATCAAAGCAAAATTAGTCTTTTGTCATTGCCTAAGGTAAAAAAAAAACCCAAAACAACAGGGAATGGTGAAAAGTGAATTCACACATTAAGAACTTGGTTTTAAAGTCTGAGTTATAGCAGGTTAAATATTTAACATGCCTTGACCTTCATTAGACAGACAGCAGAAGATGCAGTGAAGCCTCCTACTCCTCTCTCCCTCAAACCTCCCTCAGTTAATATAATTAATTGAGGACATGAGATGCAACTTTTTACACAATAAAAACAAGTTAAGACAATTACTTTAAAATAATCTGAGGACTGCATATAACCATTAAAGTAAACATTTTCTTTCTAGCTGAAGACTTAATTCTACCATCACATTAACTTTCATTCCTCTGCAATGCTCAAAACTGAAAGCCTGGGGAATAAGGAATGATATGTAAACAGTGGTGCTGTCTTCCAGACTGAGCAGTGTATTGAAAGAATTAACCTGGAGGCCTGAAACGAGATGTTGCCATCTCATGTGTTCCAAATGAGGACCACGTTTTTTCCACAGCTCTCAACCGGATTTAGTAAGAACTGTTATTTTACCTCATATCAGGCAATGATATAGGCANTCAGGCAATGATATAGGCAATGTATAGGCAAACCTACAAAAAAAAAAAAAATTTCAAGTGGCATGGCTGCTTCCTACAGTAGCAAGAGGGATGCAGCAGACATAGCAAAATCCTCTGATAGGATGAACTGACAAGTTCCAGACACTTCAAGCAGAATGGGTGAACCTCCCCACACACATTTTAACCAGCAGGCATTGTGAGCCATAAACAGAAGAGTGAGAAAGTGTTCTGTTCCAAATACTTACTAGGCAGATCTATACCTGCAACCTGAGGATGGACTTCCAAGAGGTATCTATAAAACAGCAGCTGGTGTATAAAAACACTGTCATTCAGCTGATGTATTTCTATGGTGCTGGACTAGTTTACAGAAGCTTAGGGCCTAATTATTTAGACTTTCCAAGAGAAAAGAAGCAGTGAAGAAAAATCCACGTAACTTTGGCAGCCTCACATCCTGAACAGTATTTTGTTGGTTGCTTGTCTTGCACTGACTCACCTGAAGTACCAGAAACCTAAAGACTCCTCTGCTTCAGGAAAGCTCCCTAGCCTCAGGGCTGTTTGAGGCATGGCTGTATCTAAACCAGCAGTCATCTGAAAGTAATGATTAATCACAGATAAACTATGCTGCACTCTCACTTGTGCGTTCTTCCTTGAAGTCCATTATATTGATTTCTGGCTTTGAAAAGGATACAGAAAACAGAGCTAATCTGTGTGCTTTCCAGCTATGCCACACCTAGCCTTCCTAGCAGGAAAAGTGACAGCTGGAGGCCGGCCTGCTTCAATTACTTTGTGGCCTGTAACAATCCTCCTTCACAAAATCATTTCAAAGTACTAAAATCCAATCTAATAACTTGTCACTAAAGGTGCACACCTAAATTCTGAAAACCTAGCTATAGATAAATGAACTGTCCTGAATATTTTGTGTGCCTCTAACTGCAGAAAGTAACTACAGATCACGAGACCAAGAAATTCTTTCCTTCCTTCAGAAGTATTTCTCACAAAACAATTGGCTAGAGAATAAAACATGGCTGGGTTTTATTCAAGTGGTGGGACTTGGCTATTGAATAGGATTTGGCAAAGAGAAAGGAAACCTAGAAGGGAACAAATGATGCCAGCTGTTACCTTGCGGATTTCCTCCCCCTCCCCAGATTCCAGCAGATATTGAATGGTTGTGTCTTGCCCCCTAATCCGCATGGACGTACTGACAGTATTTACTGCACACTGGGGAAATCTTTTTGCAACATGTTTATGCAGTGGGCTTGCCTCTCTGCTCTGCAATAGCATTGTCAGACTGTGCAAGACAGCAACATGACAATAAATCAGTACAGATAGGGGGATAACCTACCAAAGGCATATCCCAACCCTCTTAAGTCTCTTTTGCCATTACCAAAGCCATTTTCTAATTTATAAGATATCTGCTGTGCTGCCAGAAGACACATTAGCCAAGGGGATTGCAAACAGGCATAAAACCAAAGGGGTTAGCTGGAGGCTACACAGGGATTGATTTCTTTGCCAGTCACAAGGCATCACACACACTCACTGTTCCACGTGGCTGAAGTGACTCAAGTCTGCTTTACTCATAAGACATACTTGTACTACATGAAAAAAGCATGGAATACAGTTTGAGTAAAAGCCTCCTCCTACTGGCCAACCCAAATAGTCCTCAAGGGAGGAAAGATGGGAGAGGGAGCCAGGCAATGAAAGGAAGTCTCCAAATTCCTTTTGGAAAAACCTGTTTAAGACATCCAGTGATTTCTGCGACATGGAAAATATTAGGCCTCTTTTGCCTTGGTCTCTACACCCTTACAGAATTTGTAACAAACACTGCATGAACTCTGCTGCCTCTCACCCCAGCTCTCAACTTCCCTCTCAGAAGAATAATGCAGAAGCTTTACTGTTAGCCATGGCAGAGGGTCATGGACAGACTCCTACCCAGCTCTGGCCTCCTGACCGTCATCCATCTAGTTGAGGACCATGCTACCAACAGGAGGTGAAAACAGACTACTTTAGTGCAGAAGACCAACCAGTATTTTCTCAAGTTCAGAGACAGTGGCAATGTCTTCACCAACAGTGCTATTTTGAACAAAACCTCATACTCCAGCACAGGATGTGATCAAATGCACACAGAACCTTTTGGAGACACCCTTCCCCATGTGATCCTCAGTCATCAAGATACTTTGGCTGTTGTCCAGAGCAAGTGATGAATAATTGTAAGAAATCATTGAAGGTACAAACCCCTTTGTTTTTAATATCTTTACAGGAACCAAATTAATACAGTTCCTCTGTCATCTTATTCTCCCTCAGAGGGAATGGAGAGAAATTGCATCTGGAAATCCAGGTGGCTGAGCCCTGTAACTCTTCCGCCTGAATCCCCACATAAATAAACATTCGTTCATATTCAGATTTTTTCTGTTTTAAAAAACAAAATCATTTGCCTTTTTCTTTAAGCTTGGTACCATGTTTCTTTAATGTTGTTGTGAGATACTGCACCCATCTTTCAGCATGTGATTGCCTTAGGTGGCCTTTTAAAAATGGTCCTATGGTTCAAAGCTCTGAGAAGCACAGTATTAAGGCATAGAAAATGAGGAGTTTTCTTTCCAGGGAGCAGACTGTATTTGTGTTACATTCCTTTAGATGCTGAACTGCAAATTCCATGCCCTTGGAGCCAAAAGGGGAAAAGACAGTTAAAAATATCCCAGCAGTCATACAATCAGTTGTCTGTATTTTTTTGAATCTTTTAAAAAAAACAAAAAGGAAAAAATATCCCATAGGTAAAGACAGAACAAAGTTCCAGATATGGTTCTTGGGAGGGGTTTTCCATTCTTTTTGGCACCTTGTGATTCTAACAGCTGTTGTCCTCCCATTTTAAAATCTGACTTTAAAAAGAGCTCTTTATCCACTATGTTTTGAGCTGTTACAGTTGTGATTTGTTTTCTTTGAAAGCTGCTTTAGGGCTCCTGCCATCCCATGCCCACCCCACATCACTCCAGCTCCTCCCACTGGTTCTTCATTCACTGGTTGCCTGTCCTTGTGGCACTGTAGACGTGATGACTCCAGTTTGGGCTGGGACTGCTCCACTGGACTCTTCTATCCGGGGTCTTTTGACTTCAGGCTCACTGGAAGAGCCTGCTGCTGTCTCTTCAGTCCCTGTCTCACAAACCCGGCTGACTACAACAGGAGTGGATGAGCTGGCCTGGGCTGCAAGAAGCTGCAATGGATTTGTAAGAGCTGGGAAGTAGGACAAAAGAGAGAAAGAGAATTAATGTGATAAAGTAGCACAAGCGTTTGCTATTCCAGAAAGCAAGAAAACAAAACACGACAGTGAAATGTGATAGCTGGCACATATTCAAGTGTTGTTTTGAAGTCCTTTTTGAAAGGCTTGCTAGCCTTGCCTCTCCCTCTCCCCCCACAATCTCAGCTTTGTGCAAGTTTACCAAACTGGTAATAACCCCTTTCACAGAACTTCCTTCTTCCTATTTGTTGTCAAACAAGGCACTGCCAGCTAAGCATTCATCTCCAGAAGAAGAGGATCAATCCCCTGTTAAAATTACAACACTTGTCCTCTTTGAGAGGTAGTTTTCTGGCCACCTACAATCAGAACTTCCCACAAGCGACAACATCTGTGTGCTGTGCCTTCAATTTAGAGGGCTCTCTTTAGCCCTGCTTGCACAGTAAGAACAGCCAGTCTGTTGGTAAACTAGATTAGAATCCAAATATTGAGCGTACTAACTTCTCACTTGTAAGAGGGGCAGGAAGGAGCTTACCCCAGACAACCAAATGCATTCACATCAGAGCTGGGATCAGAGCGTAGGAATTTCTGGCTCCCAATCTTGTATTCCAGTACTGACAAGAGATCTCACCCTCCCATTGATAAAAGTGGTGAGAAAAAGAGATCGTTTAAGTAGCAACCCTCCGTAAAAATGTCTACAATTCCTAGTTCCAGACAGAGAATGTGCTTACACACTGGCTTTGGCACACAACACTGCTTGGAAAACAAAACACATGCAGCTTTTGGACTCTGCATCAATCGGAGAGGCAGCCAAAGGGGACTCAGGAGACAGCACATCCTCTGCCCTCCAGACAGATTTGCAAAGGATGGAATGACAGAACATTAGTGGTGTGTTCACTGCTAAATGCATCAAAAAAGGAGCCCTAGGATAAATAAACAAACAGAACAAAGGCCCTCAAAGCCCAGCAACTTCTACCAAGGCATGGGAAGAAAGCTGTAGAGGATGAAGGAAAAACAATAGGGTAAGGATGAGGGCAGTCACCAATTACAGTTCAGTGACTTACAGAACCTAAACCATGCAGTTGAAGAGAAGTTAACTTAGTACAGGCGAGAGTCAAGAGACTCAGGCTCCGTTTTGTGAACCAGAAAATTTACTACCACTTACAAAAAAAAACCTCAGAGGCAACTGGAATACTTTCCAGTTTGGTGAGAACAGTAGAAAAATTTTGGTGAGATTAGAATATTTTAACATAAAAATGTTAAAAACCTGTCTGATTCTACATTAGACAAATACTACTGCTGGGTAGCAACAACCCCATCTATCTGATCTATTTAATATCTTAATAGCCTAGTTGCATAAAAACCTTATTGCTATCTTTTCATTGCTCCAACAAGATTCTTGCAATTCAAGTGCAAGCCAGGTGATAATGAGAATAGATGTGGCAGAAAATTCTGTACAAACATTCCTACCTTCATGAAAGCCATCAAAATCCCACCAGTACCCTTCATTTCAAACTCCCCATAAGCACCAGCCTGGGACAGCAGAGGTGCTTAGCATCTCATTGAAAAGGGCTGTAAGAAATCTGGATATTACCATCCCCAGTCATCACCCTTAACTGAACAAAACCTGAAGTGCTGAGCAAGCAATAAGAGGAGGCTGCCAAGACATAGCTAGTATGGGATTTTAAAAATCAAGCTTGACAGATAACTAGAACACATCTTGTATATAACAAAAATCCTACATTCATTCACCTGATGAAATAGATCTTACTTCTTTCAGGCTCTAAGACCTTATGGGTCTTAAGATGGGAAAGCATGTTATTTTCTTAATACTCTATGGAGTCATATTTCACAAGATCTAAAGAGCACCATGGAAATTTTATTATTTGGCATGCTGAAAGCAAAGCCTGTTTGTCAGAAGAAAACAAATGAAAACAGGCTCTACAGAAGAATCACTACACTTTCAACAAGTAACCCTCAAAAGGTAGAGAGTATAAGTAGAAATAAATGCATAGCCAAGGACAAAGGAAAGACACTGGACTTTTCAAAAGCTATGCTAGATAGCAAAACTTTTCCACTAGGGAAAAGAAACAAAGGGGGACAGAAGGATATCTACCACTGACATACACAGCCACAGAAGTTGAAGAATTGGCATACCTTTGAATCGGACACATGGATAACTTGATATATTCTAAGAAGAGAAAACCCCTAGAGCTTTACAACCTAACCGCTAAGCTCAGAGAGCAATCAAGAAACAGAAAGCAATGGAAACGAAACCTACCATAAGCGCTGCCGGTGATGCTGTTGGTGGGGATGGCATGTTTCCCATTCTGAGTGACTGCCCGCACAGGGAGCTGATGCTGTCCAATGGTCACTGGAGCTGCCTGCTGAAGGATCGTGACTGTCTGTCCTGGAACACCCTGTGCCATTTGACTGGCGACTGTCTGAATAACACGGCTGGCTGTAGGTATTGTGGCAAATGCAATTGTTGGCTTTTCATCCATGCCTGCTTAAGAGTAGAACAGACAACAATCATTTACTACCCTGGCTTAGGAGCAGGCTTTATTCTCATTAACATTTTAGCAGTGATACACACCCCAGGCTTGCAGATGTGAAATACCTCAGCACCACAGAAGGTCAGGGTTGAATATTTGAAAACACTAAAATATTCTCTATTGCACATATACTCTCTCAATATTAAGAACATTTTTCTTATAGCATAAGCCACTCAGCCAAAAAAAAAAATAAAATCAAGATTATAAACTTGACCCTTTGTCCTAAAAAGGCATAATCTCCCTTATTGTCCATATCACAGCTATAATGTGGCAGCAGTCACTGCAAATCTCATAGCTTACTTTGTAATTACAGGCAAATTGGCCTTATTCTCAATACCACACAGCAGAAGAAGGCATTAAGATCTTAAACTACGCCTGGAGCCAAAAGTCTGCAACAGCTTGCTGTCAGGCCTGCACATAGGTTGATTTACAAGGAGGTCTTCCCACGACTGCAAGCTTTTGCCAGCTATGGAAGTATAGGCAGAAACCAGGAGGGAGTTAAAAAAAAAAAAAAAGAAAAAGAAAAAAGAAGGGCTTTGTTCCTGGATAGAGATAACTGTCTGAGAGCACTCAACCACTTCTCACTTCCCAGGAGAAGTAAGGGGTCAATTCGGCAGGTATGCAACAGATACAGGACAGCCTCCTGCTGGGCATGCAGGAAAGGAGACCCACTCTTCTCTTCCAGGGGCTCTGTGGGTCTCAAAACAGAGAAGGCAGGCAGGAAGCAGAAACTCATTAGTCCTGTAGGAAGAGAAGACTTCTCCCATTTTAACATTAGTAGACAACAAGAGTGGAGTTAGATAGGACATAAGCATTGAGCTGAGACCTGCAGGCAGGCTGATGGGAAGTGGGAAGAGAAAAGGCAAGGAAAGCAGGGATATTAGGAAGGAAAAAGGGGCAACCAGGAAAAACAAAGGAAAGGTAGAGACTAGAAAAGGATATGAGTGGGAACAAGAGAAGGACAAGTAGGGAAAAAACAAGTGACAGCAAGAACTGGCAAATGAAAGAAGGGAGCAGGTGACAGCAAGGCAGCTGCAACTGTTAGCACTTCAGGAACATGTATGGGATCCAGACAGGAATGTCTAGAGAATGCAAATGAAAGTGAAGCAGGATAACCAGCGCTGATCTAAAAATGCCAGTGGTCCTGCTATTGCAGAAGAGGAAGATCTTTGTAATTTTTTTCTTTCCCTTAAAGAACCATTGCCCCACTGCCCACATAAAAGCAATCAGAGTAACTAGTCTTACTGCTGGTACAACACACATCTATCTTGTAGCACTAAGCCCTTCTGAAATGGCAAGCAGACAAGGTGTTGTCTAGATCACAGCAAGAGAACACTTAACTCACTAAATCCCCCAAGGCTGGAATTTCCAGCTTAGGAAAAGACAGCCTTTGTTGTAACTGGTTTTTGAAGATAGCTTTAATGGGGCACTGCCTGCACTTCCAGAAGCACATGCTTTCCTCTAGGAATCCAGGCCTGCAGAAAAGGGCTCAGTCATTTATTTACAAGGCCATCCTGAAGCAGAGAGTTTCCCAGGCCATGTCTTTAGCTAGAAAAAGCACACATTTCCATAGCACATCCAGCTGACCAATAGACAGGCATAATAATATTGTTATTGGGGATAATATGCATATTTAATGCACTGCATATTTTTTCAGCCTCCAAAGTTTGTTAATTTGTTCCCCACAGGAGACAAGGGAACACAGCTGTCCTGCTCACTGGTGGAGACAAATGGATGAGCTTATTTGGTTTAAGTTTTACCTAGAGAAACATCTTTTATCAAGGGCTAAGCACCCAGTGAGTGAAACAGTTTGACCACCCACCCCACCAAGCCTGCTCAAGACTTATTAGCAGAGTAGCAAGGAAGGTGAAAAGCTACCTCGGTGGTCACCAGCTAAGTCCAACACTGCTCCTGCAGCTTCATGAGCTCCTCCTGCTGTGCCCTGATTTGTGAGGATGTATCCGTTTGCAGAGTTTGCAGAAGAGGTCACAACTCGGACCATTGTAACAGTTGGAGCTTGTTGAACTACGTGAATTGCATGGCATGAAGGCTGTTGAGAAGTCACTATTGATGCTGGCATATACGCAACTGGTTTTGCCACCAGAGTAGATGGTCGGGGGGGAACAGCCATAATCACTGGCTGGGCACTAACTGGAGATCCTAAAGAGAAGAGAGAAGCATACATTAATAGCAGAGGCAAAAAGGCCTCCAGTCATTTCACCTATGCACTTCTAATCTGCAATACTCAGTCCTTCAGCACTGGCAAGAGTAGGGGTAGGGAATAAAAAATAAGCCTTCAAAAATACCACCTTCAATCTTCTCTTTCCTAGCTTAGAAAAACCTTACTTACCATCTGAGCACATTTCTGTGAACAAAAGCCACAATAAGCACAAAAAACAAAAGAAGCTTTACTTAACAAGCTTTGCCTTCCAACTTCACCAGGAACACATCACACCAGTTACAGCACAGCTGACAAGCAGATACATGCCAGGGCTTAAAAAGTTACCAAAGCCCTGGCCACAGCACCACAGAGCTCTGCATAGCCAAGCTGAACTTATCCAGAAGTAGTGTGAGCTACACACTACCATGGCTACTCTACTGTCAGCTCTTCAAAGCCACCTAGTTCAAGGTTAGCTCGTGTTTCTACACATTCCTTTATCTCCTGCCCTCATCCAAAGGCTAGTAAGAAAATGGTCTGAAGTTGCATATGCATCATCATCAGTCTCTAACAATGAAGTAGAAAGAGAGACCTAGATCCTCCAGTAACACAGTTGCAGAAGCATTCCTGCAGTATCCTCAGCATGGCATCCGGTACAATTGAAAAGACACCCTCTGTGAAACAAGAGCTACTCACCGGGTGCACTCTGTGAATACCGATACTCTGGAACTGAGGCTAACTTTGACCCAAAGTCATGATCATGTGGAATGGGCGAGCCCTCCCGTGACAGGCACTCTGGAGTCTGTAGGCCACTAGAGTGAGGGGACAGCAGGCCAGGGTGAGTAGGGGAGGCAGGAGCACTCCTGAAACACCAGAACATAGTGTTGACAAGTGTAGATGCATTTCAACCACAAGACAGCAGCAGATACCAAGAATTATCTCCAGTACAGGATTATCTAGTAGAAGGACAGCCTTTCTTCCACACTACCGACTACAGTCTTGCTGGGAAGAGTTGAAAGGTACACAGTAACCTCACAAACACTCTAGCACCAAGTACTGTCATATTATTCCCTGCTGAAGGAAACTGGACCCTTCAGAGTATGCTTAACATTTCATTTTAAGACCCACTGCTGACAGAGAAGCTGTGCGTGCCTCATGTTCGGATCAGTTTTATAATTTCAGGCCATTCTCAAAGGATATTTGTCAGTTTTTGAGTGATGGGAAGAAGAAAGATGCAATGTAGAATATAATGTAGATGCAACTATCTGGCCCTGCATATGCTCACAGAGAAGTTGCTCCCCCTTCTTCCCGTTGTCTCCGTCCCCAACCACTTGGTTCCCACCTTTGGTCCCACATGGCCACCAAACACATGAGGAATTGAACATTTCTTTAATGACAAACAAGATAGAGAAGCTGATCAGCTGAAAACCTCTCCTCCTGTTCCCCCCCCCATTTCAACAGAGAAAAGAAAAGGTGTGGGAAGAATGTTACATGAAACTGCTCCTGCTAGGGTTGAATTGCAAGTCTTATCCTCACAGCTACAGCTTCTCATTGCACACAGCTCCTCTTTTGCAGTTACACTGCTGACCAGAGCAGCTACACAGAACACCCCACATTGCTTCACTGCTGTCAACCATGATCAACCTGATCTTCCCTATAGGAGAGTGTTTTAAATACCACAAAAGTTATTCCCACTATGATCTAATCTACATCTAAACACAGCTTTCCTGAAACATGAGATTGGCATCTGAAAACACTCACTCCAGTGATAAGTGCTTTGAATTTCTTTGAAATGATGCCAAAACAGATATGTTATTTGATGCATTTTTGTAATTTGGTTCTGGATTTATTTTTTTTTTGGTAACACTTAAGAAGTCAGAACAATTTTCAGATTATGCCTCAGGACTATCTAACTATGCTACCTCTCCAACTATAAACAGAAGTAAAGTTTGCTCACTGTACTTCAGGAGAAGTTTTTTGTAATGAGTTTGGCACAGAGATTAGAGGAAGTTGAAATTACCTGGAGGAGAGAGGCCCAAAAGGTGTGCGGAAGCAGGACACTCCTCTTTGCCTTCGTTTTCTAAATGCTTGCTCTACTAGTTTGGCTTCAGAGGCAGGGTCAATTCGCCAAAAGGAGCCTTTTCCAGGCTCCTCCTGCGAGCGTGGGACTTTAATAAAGTAACGGTTCAAGGAGAGGTTGTGCCGAATGGAATTCTGCAAGAAGCAGAAGAATGAGATTATTATTTTGCCATGAGGAAGCATATAACAAAGACAAATGGATTTTGCCACACAGCTTGGAAAAAACAAAATCCACACTGCCAGAATCAGTGTTGAAGACAGAAACGAGTCAACTCACACAGCTCCAAAGGCACAGGAGAACTGCAAGAGAAAACCTGGGGAAATGTGTCAAGAATTTCTACTAACTATGCTGAAAGATGGGTTTGCTTGGTACTACACCATCACTTCAATACATCTGGAGCAAGGCAGTGCAGTGACTTTTCTGTGGAAAGCAATGAAAGCAGAGCTTTTGCTGAGGCATGGGGAAATCACTGTAAACCACATCAGAACTCTCTGAAGAGACAGGTTTTATTCTAGGCAAGCAGAAAAAAAAATGCCTGAGCCTGTGCTAACTGCTTACCTGCCAAACGATCACTGGGGTGCCCAAACATGCCCTAAAGGACACTGCATCTCATGGTAATCAATGCAAGCCAGCCAACATGGCCTCAGACACCTGTCTTTAAGGAGAATCCATTATCTATGTGGCACTAGTCTAGCACTGTATGGCTCTCCAGATGTTGTCAAAACTATTTATCCTTTTCATTGCAAAAGCCCACCTCTCACTGGTTGTAGCGGCGTCTTTTGGACTAGGGGAAAGGCTCAGTAAGCCCAGGTGTGCACAAGCTCATTCCTTTTCCACTTTCACAACAAAACAAGAGCTTTTGTAGCAGCTTTAGACAAGCTCTTCACAAGCGAATGAAGCCTTACAATGCCACTGGTAGGGGAGGGGAAAAGACAACTTCAGCCTCCACTGAAATGCAGCTCTCTTTGAAGCAGGGTGCAGCAAGTGGTTCGCAAAGTACAACTCTGCCGAGCAGGTTAAGGCAGGAAGTGAATTCCACAATTAATTAGAACTGCAGGGAAAAGCCAGGGAGGCAGAAATGTATTTATTCCAACTGTACTCAAAGTGCACCAAGCAGTACTGCTCCTGCCAGTTGAACACAATGAAATCAGCAGCTGCAAGAGTCGTTCCAGCTGTATTAGTGTATTATATTCAAATGACAACACCCATTTCAGAGGTGCGATGCCAAGAAAAAGTCTGAAAGCAGGTGGAGCTGAGGTTTCTGGAACTCTGAAAGCAGTCCTCAAGTGAACATTTAAGCTTGATTTAGCATGTGTTAACTACATCCAAACTCTCCTATGAAGCTGGTCAGATTTCCTTTAATACCAGCAATGAAGGCACAGACTCGAAATTCCCCAAGTTCCCATTCTGAGATTCAAAACTTGCAAACTGTGACTTAGGCAATGCAGATGATACACTGGGAAAACAAAACATCTGTGATTTAAGGTATTATGATTAAAAACTGGGACCTCAGTTTTACACTGGCATCTTCTGCTTGGACAGATCATGCCAAAGACAAGGGGAAGGATTAAGCAAGATTCAGGCAAGTATCTGGGCAGAGGAATGACTGATAGCAAGGATGTGGAAGAATAAAAAACAAAGACACAAGACTGCAGCATTAAAAAGGTTTCAGAAACCAGAGAGCCCAATAGTAACACACTACATTGCCCTAGAAAGTATTTAAAAAAACATAATCACCCACAAACTAGTTCTCTTACATTAAACAAATTCACTCTGGGAATAGTCAAAGCAGCTCTATTCCCAGTGCCCCAATTCTTTAATAAATGCATTTCAAAGCAGATAAGCCCTGTCAAAAGTAGTTTAAAAGCTTGTCAGTGTCAAGAACTCACCTGCCAGCCTTTGTCAGCAGTCCTGTAATATGGATAATGCTTGGTAATGTGGGCATAGATCCCACTTAGTGTTAATTGCCTATCCTGTGCTGAAGATATAGCCTGCACTATTAGCTGAGCATAAGAATAGGGTGGCTTGGACTCATCCTAAGGAAAAAAAAAACCAGAAATGTAGTCATTAACAAACAATTCCTACAATGGAGTGTACCAACAACCCAAACTAAAAAAGCACATTGGGCTGTAGTTTTCACAGATGTTAAGAGAGCATCAGGGGCAACTAAGAGCAGCATCACTCTCTTCCCTTTCACTCCTTTACACTGCCACCTCCCAATTTAGTACAAGCATTTTCGTGCAAACAGGTCTATAGGACTGAGCCAGATTAAAGTATCTTTTCTCTTCTCCCCACAAACACAAACATAAAAGCTAACTAATCTGATTCCATTCCCCACTGAATTTACCACTTGCTTACACCAGGCACAAGGAACAGGATCAGGACAAGCAATTGGAAGCAAAGAGTTAAGAGGGTGTAGGGTACGTTCACTCCTTTCAGTGTTCACGAAACTAAAGCCTTCAATTCCACCCAGCTACAACTACACTTTGTTAGAAAGGTCTCATGCAAGTATGGTATCAGCTCTCCTCCCAGCAACATGCCCAACATGAAACTTGATCCTGCCCCTTCCCCTCTCCAGCAAGATTTGTTTCATTCTAGGAACTTTAATCTGTTAGCCAGATCTCATATTCCCAGCTCTTCATACTACTTCATCAAGAACAGCCCTTCTTGTCTCAAGGGAGAATTCAATCTACAAAAAAAAAAAGCCATCTAGTATTGTGGTCCTCCACCCAATCCCAAATCAGGTGGTTTTGGACCTAGACCTTTAACTTTGATCTGAAGATCAGCTCACCAAAATTAAATTTTATCATTATAACCAAGTTATTTTTTAATCTAAATTCCACTTGCTACTCTCCTCATTTAACGCTTGCTTGACAGGCCTTCATGTTTGTTTTAAAGTCAGACTACAGAGTTCTCATGGCAAGGATCTGGTTTCTTTCCCTGCTTCCCCTCTCTCCAACTGTGTTTTGAAAAATACCATTAATTAAGAGAAGAAAACAAGACTCTGGATTTTAATGCACTTTCTATTCTTGATTTATCAAACAAGCAAAAAAATTCTTCTCGCCTAACCATTTTAGTGAATGACTTGAATACCTTTTGGGCAGCTAAGCAAGCAGATTCATCATCTACCACTAGTAAGACGTTGGTTTGAAGGCATGGTCTCAAAACCCTGGAGGATGCTGTATATAGCTCCCTTATGGCCAGGGTATTCTTAGACCCCTTTTATTGCCAGTGCTAGATATAGTTAAACTGCCAGGTCTTAATAAGCCTCCCAGTGAGCACTGCTGGGTAAGTAATGTTTCTCTGAACCTTTGGGCTGTCCCCGCCAGATGCATCTGCCTGCTGTTCTGATGCTGCTTTTGCAGCATACTCTGCTGCCAGCTGCAGATCCGAGGTAATGTTGTGAACAAAACGATATCCTGAGGATCCAGCACCACGTGGACTGGCCGGGCAAGAGTTGGGAACACTGGAGAGGCAAAAAGGAAATACAGTTATTCGTTACTTCATTTATTAACAAGACACATAGTTCTTACTCTCTAAGGTACAGTAAAGCACCCAGGTCACCAAGAAGCAGATACACACTGGACTTATTTTTGCCCATGGCTTACCCAAAGCACAGACAGGTTGAGAAAAACAACTGTCTGAGATAAAACTGGTATATCTACAAAATCCTGACACTCCCAACACACACTTTCTGTAATCACAAGACAGCAGAGTCTCAAAGTATTAAACAACTCCTCTGTGTTTAAAGAAGCACTTAAAACAATGAGGAACCTAAAACAACATACGCTGTACCAGGGATAAATACTTAACTAAATAAGAGCTTGCTTTTATAACTTGTGAACGAACAACACACCACTCTCCTTATAACACAGGTAATATTTAATCAATCCTTCTAACAGATACAGGCTATGTTCTTTTACAGTGTCACAGTTAAAGCGTCCAGTGCAGGTGTCTGCCATGAAGGTCCCTGTCTAACACAACACCCGAGCTTCAGTAAAATCATACCCTAATCAGTGCCACACAGCTAGAGACAGGCATTTCCTTGATTCTCCAGCACACAAATGCAGCTGCAAACAAAAAGGGAGCTGCAATCACTAGTATGCAACACGGAAGGTAACTCACTCAGATTTGGCTAGCATGGGGAAAAGACACATTTAGGGTCCCAGGGCCACCACAAGATGGCATTACAGGAACAACTACTGAGCAAAAAAGCCATGCTAAAGCTGAAAAAAAGCTACAAACAAATAAAAGGTGGCTATAATTTGCAGCACCACTCAAGCACGCAGAAGTGAGTGCTACAAGATGAGAACTAATCAGAAAGGCTTGTCTAGGGATCACACATCCTTGATTTGCAGGGTTGGAAGGACAAGAGGAGAAGGATGAGTCTGGGAATCTGAAGTTCCCTTCCTCTGTTCTGTGCTCTCTGGCATTAAGGGGTGCAATGCCAGAGCAGCATGACGCACAGCCAAATCCCAGGATTACATATGTCTTCTACATAAGAGCAAAGAAACAGTGAATAAAAAAGCAAAACAATACACAGAAGACTTATATAGCAAAACAAGCAGTTCAGATTGTATGAAAAGATGCAAATTGAAGCCCACAGCTGGGAACTAGAATTCAGTAAAACTGGCATAAACAATCCTCTTACCAGTCAAAGGCCCAATAGCAGTGCTAACCCTGACAAATAAATGCAGTAACTGACACTCAGAGCACTGTGCTAAATGCTGCACAAAAACCATAGAACGCGGTCCCTTCCTCGAAAAGGTGACTGTCTAAATAGCTTCCCACACACATGTACACATGCAGACAGAAAGGAAACAGTGCGACAACCCTTGTTTGCTCAATGGGCAATACCTTCCGTGCATAAGCAATCTGACAGTGTAAGGAATGACTATTTCCTACCACAGTCCAGCCTGTAAATGAGAAGTGCTGCTTCTCCTTGTGGTGTCTTTGCAAATGGCTGCAGTGCTGAACTCAGCACAACCGAGACTGATTTCTTTTAAAAGTGAATTACAGGACTGGGGGGGGGGGGGGGCAGGGGG
>VYZV01035597.1:214371-241413 GCA_013401275.1 Pandion haliaetus | reverse complement strand
ATACTCAGCCACGACAGAAGTTTGCAATAGGAAACCCAGCCTCACCCATCTCCCACATACAGGCCAAAGTGTTGCACAACACTTGGTAACCCTTTCAGCACCCATTGATAGTCCTTGGCATTAATAGTTCTTGGCATTAATGGGTGATGCTGTTCAGAAGCACAGCAGGAGATGCAAAGTACATAAAGTTGATGAGTCAATACGTGTAAATCTCTCTCCCTTTGCCAGAGATAAAGGCATTTCTGACCTAGTCTTTCAAAAAGCAGAGACCTGTTTGTGCAGGAAAATTAATCAAAGTTCATTATTCCATGCTTTGAGCCCACTTTGGAAGTGGGTAATGCTAAACCACAAAAGACACTCTTGATGTCTTCGTATTCACATGGGGAGCTGGTGTGAATTTATTCTGCTGTCATTTTTCAATAGCTTCTCCACATACACTTCTTATGTGTAGATAATTACAAATGAAAGCCATTTTCATACATGAAACGATGACAAACCAAAAACATAGCAATTCTTTTTATCTTTGTGTTTGGCACCCGAACAATTACTGTAACACATGGACTAGGAATGGAATAGGATGAAACAGAGTTTTCTGATTTTGTTCTTCGTCTGCAGAAATACACGAACAGCAAACTACAGAGATAGTAGCCAAAACTCAGGTCAAAGATATACAAAAGTTCTCCAGTAAATCCATGCTCTGCACAGAGCTGTATTTCTTTACTTTAAAAAACAAAACAAAACAAAAAAAAACCCACCAAAAAACCCAACCTAGTATGGGTTCAAAGATTGTCCCATCCAGTTCAGATATAAGAATTGATTAGTTTCTTCAAAAATCAGCAGAACTAGTCCAGTTTTTGCTGTTCCAATTTTAGCTTCTGAGGCTGATAATGAGTTTTAAGCGAAATCTCTTGCCTTTTTAAAAAAAAAAAAAAANTTTTAAGCTAAATCTCTTGCCTTTTTAAAAAAAAAAAAAACCAACAACAAAAAAACCAAAGGCAGAAACCCTTACCCTGCAGGGCTTTGATCTCCAACCCAAAGTGTTGTTAACTTTTAGAAAAGCCAGCCTCTCTCAGTAGATAGTCACTGAAGAACATGATAGTCCCATAAAGAAGCATCTGTTGCTTGGGTCAGCCACAGCAGTAGCCCAGGTAGGAAAAGGTATTATTCTTTTACCGGAATGGAGCACTTTTGTCCAGGTAGACCTGCTTCCTTTCAGCTTGGATCAATGTTCAAATCAAGAGACATGGGTAGAGATCAAACAACAGGAACTTTTAGCCACTCCATGCAAAGAGACAGGATAATACACAGTGCTAAGTGTTGAAGCTCTCAGTCAATCATAAGAGAACTCTTCAGAGGGAAGGGAGAAAAAGCTGACTGCTGGAAAAAAAGCAAGGAGACACAGTCTGTTCTCCCCCCAACATGGGACGGAGAGTGAAGAAACAGGTTTACTAAAAATACCCCTCTGAGGGTTAAGTTAAAATTAAACATTAGTGCAGTCAAAAGAAAACAAGCAAACACAATACAGTGACATCAGTTTCCTGGAGTTCCTGGAATTCTCTTCACCACCCAGAGCCAGGGGCCGGCCAGGGATGCTTGCATGCATTCACACCCCCTTTAAAAATATTATGGAACAAAAAAACCTTTTCCCTACGAACACCTGTTTGTGCTATAAAACAAAAATCAAGTGTGGGGACAGTGATTACGATTTGCTGGATATTAATATTGCATCAATACTTGGTGATAACTTGATCCATTTTGATACTGTAACATTTTACTGAAAAAAGTATTAGCTAGGTCTGCAATTTCACCCAGCTCTCAGACATCCTAACTTACTGCTGTGATCCATGCTTACTGTCTGTGCAGGTACTCTTAGCTTACAGGCAACCCAAGCTAATTTGGGTTAAGCTTGTCTGTTACAAAGAGAACATTCTGGAGACGAAGCAAGTGTTTTATACCATTGAAAGACACACAGAGCATGTAAGCAAACCAGCTGCAGTAATCCCGTGGCACCATGGTTAATGCCCCAAGTCCCAAAGATCTTTGATATCCACTGAGGATTCAGCATCTCAACTTGAAACACTGACTACAGGCAGCCATTGAGCTGCAGTTCCCCAAATACCACGCTGGGACTTAGCTTCAGAGTCAGACTACAACCACGTGCGGAATCATATCGGTCCTTTGCAGCATGTTTTCCATTTAATACTTAACCCTTCTTCGGCTGGAATGGCAGAAAGATCAGGGCTGAATGCAGTGCCTGCAATACATTCACCCATGTAACAGGCAGAATGCCTTTTAAACGCAGGGCTTAACTCCTGGCTATTGAGAACATAACAGGTCTTTGCAGCATCATGATTCACTTTCAACTCCTGCCAACAAGAATCTAGCTTCAAGTTCACAGCACTTTCTAGCAACAATTAAGTCTTCAAACACCAGCTATTGGAGAATATGTACAACTCACTGCACTTGTGCAGGAAATGTCCAAAATCAGTTTGCTTTAACTAAAGAATCAGAGTGCAAAAATAGGACGTACCACTGCGTGCCTGGTGCATCCACACCCAGGACGCTGTGTGTTGTTTGTCTCCTCTCATTCCAAAAAAAGGATACAGCAGATCCAGAGAAAGTACTGACAGGGACAACTAGGATGATCAGAGATATGGAACGGATTCCATACAGGAGACAAATAGTTTAAGACAGAAGCTGAGGTGCGAGGTGACAGAGCCTGTAAAAATAAAGCCAAGAGGAGATGTTCAGCTCCTGGCCTCTTCCAATAGAGGAGATGGTGAACACAAAATGAAACTAAGTAGCATGTCTAAAACAAGAGAAAGTGCCTCTATGTTTGTAGTTACACTGTGGGACTACATGCTCTAAGACAGGGCTGATGCTAAAAGTCTATGTGAATGCAAAAGGCCATTATACAAATTCTTGGGGAAAGAAGGAAGACAGGGAATCCATCAAGGGCTTTATTAGACAGATGGTCAGTAAGTCCCTGCTCTGAGGCAAACCCTGATCCAAGGAAATGGTGGAGGCAGACTGCACTTAAGTTAGCATTACTCTCTTTTCTGTGTTCTTTATTACCCCAAGGATACCCATCTGAGGCAGAATACTGGGCTAGAGATCTGTTGCTGAGCATACTCTCTCAATACTAGCTACATTCTACAGACTGGGAAGAAAAAAAATAAAAATGAAGCAACAAGTGGTTAAATGATTTATTTATGGTCATATTACAAGTCTGTGAACAAGCTGGGAACAGAAACACTCCCAAACTCCAGTGCCAATCTCCCCAGGAGAGGCAGTAGGAAAATGCAGGGAAGTTACTGTATTACTTAATTTCATTCTTTTCTGCAAGAATGATATCTGTAGGGATCAAGTTATGGACGCTTAATTTAAGCCAGGTACATGGATAAAGCACATACCCCCTCTATGACAAAGAGGAAAGATTACCTGGGATCCCACATAAAATTGTTCACCTGACTTAAAATCTTCATTGCTAAAGAGGAAACATCCCATCTCTTCAACTTTGTCATTTAGGATATGGTATGCACATAGGCAGTGCCTTTGAAAAATGCCTAAGTGCACACTTGTGGAGCAGGTACAAGAGACATAGCAGTGATGAGAGTTAAAACCTTGGCAACACTGCCAATATACAGATTCCTGTCTGAATAGGCAAATTTTTTAAGCCCCTGTTGAGTACAAAGGGAGAGTCCCTGCTTCTTAAAATCTTCCCCAGTCTCCTCAAACGCAAGTTGCAGGTGTGCTGTCCTGCACACAAGGACTATGGTTCGAGAAATGCCACAAACCTCAGGCTACCCCTATATTCCATTTCATGAGTCCGCAAGAAGGGGCACCAAAAGACACAGGGACACTTTTTACATGCAATAATCAAGAATCAGGTCAAAGTACAGCACTTCANAGCCCAGCCCCAAGATTTAACTCAAAGAAAGGCAAGTCCTTGCACGTTGCATGTTTCAGACAGGTTTCAGAAACAATCACAAGTGGCGAGACTGCCAAACCAAGCTGGATTTTGATGTGAAAGGAAAAATCTGAGAGCTACCCTGCCTGCTTAACACTGAAGAAAAACAAAGCTGTTGAACAAGCCACAGTGAAAGTCAGCTACCCACAAAGGTTGAAATTCTTATTACTTGTCTGTGCTCCAGTGGTTCTCCTCTTCAAAAGGAAGTGAGCTCACTCCGACCATGAATTCAGTGAACATTTTCAGGGGAAGAGGAAGTGCTCATGTAGCTGGTGACATCTGCAACCTTTCCTCCAGCACATGGCTTGGCACATCTCCTCTAGCACATGGTCCATTATCTGAAATAAACGTGTGTAGGAACTCCCAAGCCCAGTACAGATTGTTGCTTTTCTTACATGATGTATATGCATCACACTAGTTGGCTTGTGGTTTGGAGACAAGGGTGATTAAAAATAATCACCAGTCTGTCCAATTGTGGGAGTTAGAACTGTATATTCTGCCCAAATGCAGGAAGTAATGGATAACCGAGACAATGCAAAAGAGCCTGCAAAAAGCCTGCCTTGGAGCTCTTCACTGGCTTTTCAGTTAAATGGCTAACAGTGCTATAGGAAGAAGGAAAGCCTGAATGAAGTAGAGCAGGCAGTATTTATGCATCCTGTTCCAGTGAGTGAAGGCATCCACTGAAGTCAGGGTTCATTCAGCTTCCCACTACATACCTTTAGAGGAAATGTGCAAGTTCAGATTAAATCCAATCCCAAGTGTTGTGAAACAGTATTGTATGGCTGTCCTAGAGCCTATTAAAAAGCACTCCCTTTTTCCAAGCCAAGTCTGAATCAAAACATAGCCAGCATTTGCACGTCTAGTATAACATGGCTCACACCCACACAGTCTTCTGTCATGCTTTATGGAATAAAAGCTCGATACATAATTTATCTACTACACACTCTTGGAAAGTAGTAATTACGCTATACATGCATAAAAATCAGACAATGAATTTAAATGACCTGTTAAAGGCCACAAAACAAGTTGGTGGCTAAGCCAAGATAACTGCAGTTCCTGGAGTGCAGGCCTCTGAGTAATTCCACTATCAGAGCATGCAACATGTTACTGAACTAAATTTGCCTAGTGAAATTAAGGAAAAAAGGAAATAAGGTTTAAAGAATATAGCTTCTGAAACCATGGCAATTCAGGTCACATCAAGCTTGTAAAATAAAAGATGCAGAAGGATACCAGCTGATCTTTCATTATTCATACCATTAATTTAACTGTAAACTAGGTATTGATCCTTCTAGCAACAGCCAAACATGGGCAGGCACAATAAGTACTAACAATTAAAATACAAATTGGGGTCCATACATAGATATGTACCAGTTTAGCTATTAGCACAGAACCTCACCAGATACTTGCCAAACAGTGGTTCTCACAGGGCTCAGAGCTCTTCCTTCTACATGTCAGAATTTTTTTTTTTTTTACTGATAGAGACCGTGTATGTGAGCTAACTATCCATGCCTTTTCAGTGAAAAAAACAAGTACAAGACAAAGTGTTCAAGCCCAGTCATTCTGATGCAGAGATAAGCCAGAAGTAGCAACTGTAAAATATGAATAACGATACTAACCTCCATAGTACAGCATTTAGTATTTCTTTATTGTAGCTTTTTAAAATATTTATCAGTGAAAACATAATTGCTGTTTAGAATAGGGAAGCATGTACAAAGAAATAATTTCATTTTCATCAATACTAAAAAAACCCAACCCTGAGGGGCAATGCTGGAGAGAGATGCTATTTGGAAAACGGAGTTAAGTTAATACTACAGGGTAATTAACACCAACTGGAAGACAATAAAAGGAAAACTAAATATTGTAAACCTAAACTCCAACTTGGCATGACTTTGAGACCAGGAATAGGCTCCTACATCACACCTTGTCCCTGTAGATCTGTTTATAATCCAAGCACAAGCCACTCCGGGGACTAGATTGCAACACATTTATGGAGTCATATTCATACAGATATCATGGATTTACAGCAAAACCAGGTAAAGCTAGGTATTTGTAGCATAGGTGAGTAACTTCGTATCCCCAGTGTCACCCAAAGAGGATCCTCCAAATGCAAGCTGCAGAACCTTAAAGCCATGTACTGGAAGACCATCCCTTAACTCCTTAAGTTGTGAATCAGTTATATCTCCCAATGGGCAGTGCTGAATTTACCCAAACTACACAGGTTTTTCATGCAGCTTTGCAATGCCTTGAATCTACTGAAGAGATTTGGTGCTACTCTGCCCTTTATGTCGTGTAAAATGGCAGGCTGCTTCTACCAATTTCTTACAACCACAGTGGCTTTTTCCTTTTTGGAACATGCAAGCCTGACTTTTTAAAAAGGAATTTTGAACTCAAAGCAGGAAGAAATAAGCCATGCCTGTGTGTAAGCCTCACAGCATGCTGCCAGCCAACATTTTCCCTTAAAGCTGTACAACAGCATTCAAAACACATCTACAAATGGCCCCTCCTGGAGATAAAATACCTAGCTAAGAAAACAGCAGACACATTTCTCCCTGGGAGTAAGCAGGAATCTTGCTTTGCAAAGCTGCTGAGGGTGGCAGGTTTGGTTTTGTTTAACTAAAGCTCATTCCCTCTCTAGGCGGTGCACTTTGCAGAGGGAAAATAAATAGGCTGGAACAAACCCAGAAACTTGCAGGAGGGAACCTGCAGGGAAGCAAGCTGCAATGTAAACAGGGAGACAGAGCAGGGCTGGGGGTCAGGAGGGCAGGCCTGGATCTGGCAGTGGGAATGCAGGTACAGACCCTGCCCTGCACAAGGACAGAGGCAGGAAAAGGGGGTCAGGAGCCACTTTCCAGAATGGAAATCCTGGGCAGGGTGAAATTTCCTAACTGCAATAATTTTCCATGGGCCAATCAGGGAGGAGCGAGGCAAACGCACCAAATTAGGAAAGTAAATACTAGAAGGGGGAGAGGGAGGAGGAGGAGGAGGAGGAGAGCCCAGCTCATGCAACCACCTCCCACAGCCAGAGATGGGAGAGGGGTGTGGGTCCCACGCTGAGCCCCCACCAGCCCTCCCAGCCCTGCCCTTGGGAGGAGGGAGAGGACACTGTGCCAGCCTCACCCACCACTGTGAAGCCACCAAGATAGCAGAGAGCTGCCCTGAAAGCCAGATGGCCAGAATGCTCCCCAAAGAGCATTCCCTTTCTCAGGCAGAAACACAAATCACTTCCCAAAGCCTGGCACACAGAGTACGAGAGCTGCAAGACCCTGCCGGGGAGAGGGGAAGGTTGAAGGGGCTGATCAGGGATGTTTACAAACGTGTCAGCCCCTCCTTTGCAAGAGGAACTCGGAAACGAAAAGGGGTTTGGCAAGTGAAACCTCAGATGTCTTTTGAGGTTTTCTGAAGACTTGGCTGGATTAGCTTCTGCTCAAGACAAACGGATGCAATCATTAATCATCCTTAGTAAACACAGTTAGGGGCTGAGCACAATTCAATGCTACTATTTCCACTTTCTCCTTATGCAAAAGAAACATTCTTGGGGAGTCAAATATCAGTTGCAGGCATACGCCAGAGTCAAAAGATACAGCCTCTGTTAGTAACACAAACCACACTGCTGCTTTGCGCAAGATGACTGAATGGAAACTAACTACCATATGTTGGCAAAGAAACCATTCCCCTCCCCTCCCAGCAACAAGCTTCATCTAAAAAGAGAAGGTTAAATATAAACTAAAAGCAGGACCTGAAGAGAGGGCTAAAACCACAGCTACCTCCAGCCCCCTCTTTCTAGAGTATCTGCACTGCACATCTGTGCAGCTCTGCAAGACTGGCGGAAAAACCCAAACAAGCAAGCGCCTCCAGATCTATGCAAAACAAAACTGTCTTCATTGTGACACTGAAGTCATTCTCAGCCATGTAAATTTGAATACTACTCACTGAATTAGTGCTAACTGTCAGAAGATGTTTGTGTATTATACCTTTTTACAAATGTACAGACAAGAAAGCGAACCAAAGGCTATTACTATTACCAGGTACACTCTTGCTATTCTGAGGCCCTGCACATTTTAAGACTCTAATACATCATCCTATGCCATGAGTCTACTTTACTTTATAAAATTTATTATACTTCAAGTAACAGCTTTAATGTCAAGAGATTACACTGCAACTCCGTAACATCAACTCTTTGCTGGGAAAGAAAGAAAGAAAGAAAATATTCCAGACATTCATGAATCAGATAATTTACAAAACCGGATACTCACACAGATGTACACTGAGGTTGCTACAGCCCCTCAGTACATGGTCAGCATCCTACCCCCATTTCCTTCTATTCCCAGGGAACCACGTACCAATGGCCACCCTTGTCCCCAAGTTGAGATAACACCAGCACCACCCAGAAACAAAAGAATATTTTTGAGATAAAAATAAAACAGGCAGTCTGAACATAGAAAGTATTTGCCTGCTTTCTTTTCTCCATGCATATAGGTAGGTCTTCATAGATATTTCTAATTCCAGTGCCAAAGATAGACTAGTAACTCTATAGTGTGAAACTAACACTCAAGTTCCCCCTGAACCCTTTGAGCTCTTAAAACTCTACTGCCCAACTTGCAGCCACCTTAACTGTTTTTAGCAGTCTTCCATAATTTTGAACACCAGATATTTAACTAGTTATTTTTTAATGGCGCATTTCATGCACCAAGTACACCAAACAAAACATGGCTGACAGACTGATGTCAGAAAACACAGATGGAGTTTCCAGAAAGCACACTTTGGATAGTTAACATCTTACCTGATAGTGCCTGTGGGGGAGGGGAGGGGACTGACCACACTCCGGAGATCCGGCTCCGGGATGTGAATCTTCAGAGGCGATATTTGAGGGTAAAGTGGCCGAAGGGGAGGCGATGAGGCTTCCTCTTTTGCTTCCTCTTTATGGTATAAAGATGTGAACTGGATCTTTATAACCGTGCTAGGGAATCGGAAAGTACATCTGTAAGGGAAAGAAAGGGAAAAGCGAGTTTCACACACGATACCAAACATATTTAAGTGGTTTTGTAAGCAATTGGTGAATCATTAATTCATTCATAGCACAGAAGTCCACCACTCTTTACAGCATCTTTCTGCCCAGTGCCATGTGCAGAATTACTGATCATTCGTAAATCTCTGTAAATGTATCATAGTGTATCAGGTGTCACCTAGTGATTAGATGCAAGCCTAAGGTTTGGGTAAATTAAGTGATTTCCCCAAGGCCATGTATTCAATCAATGACTAACCAAGATGCAGAGCCATAATGACAAACTCTTGGGTTCCAGCTATATCAAGGACTCGGATTTATCTTTTATTAGCTCCTTGCACACAGCTCAGGAAGATACAAGTTACTAGAGAGAATCAAACCACAAGCAACATGGAGGAAAAGCACCTTAAAATCCAGACAGAGCAACAAACAGCCTCCAGGTAAGAACAGAGCACTATTTGAAGACTGGCCTCTACATATTGTGTAACTAATACCCATTTACATCTCTGCACATGATGCTAAAGGATCATCTAGCAGGTTTCAGATTAAAATACATTCATTTAGCAGTGCCTCCCTTTGGACCACATGGGTTATAGCTAACAGGGTCAGAACAGGGCCCCTGCAAGCCTACAGTGCNCAAGTGTAGCCTCCAGGAGATGTTGGGAAATTCAAAAGGAAGAAAGCACTGACATTTTCCATATTTGTACAGAAAGCTTTCTAATTTATAGTATCTACAATAGGCACAGGCCTGTAAGAGCAAGTGTTCTGCAATTCTTCTTATTGTGCTTTAATTAGACAATAACGCGCAATCAATACAAGCTTTCCAGGGATCATTTCACTGATACTAAGGATAAAGCAGCAGGAAATAAAAACCAGGTTTCACTGTGGGAAAGGCCAGCAGAGCACAGTTAAGTGTGCTGGCTTCCAGCATCTTGGCTATAGAAGGAAACGAAGGGACTCAGGCAGTGTTGTTCTAGTAGTGTAAGCACTGGTGTAGGCTGAACAAAATTATTTTAACCCGTGCATTATTGAATCCTGCCACGTAACAG
This sequence comes from Pandion haliaetus, assembly GCA_013401275.1. Taxonomy (NCBI): domain Eukaryota; kingdom Metazoa; phylum Chordata; class Aves; order Accipitriformes; family Pandionidae; genus Pandion; species Pandion haliaetus. The sequence continues at coordinate 231,392 of VYZV01035597.1, read as the reverse complement.
AACAAGGTGGCAAGCAAGTAAATCTGTTGTTGTGACCACCTTGTCTTAATGCTGCTATAAATAGAAATGCAGAGGAACATCCTGTTACAGCTCTAAAACCACACTCTCTTGCTCTTGGTTCTTCTGCACAAGCTAGTTCTGCTGTAATGTTCAGAAACCTGCCGTGAAGAGTGTAAAATTATCATTCAGGCATTGGAAGCTCATTCTCATCTCCCACCTCATCTCTCAAATGAGCTGGCTCAGCATTCAGCAGTTAAGGACTTACAATGGCTCTGCTATGTACAGCAGGAGTTTGCACTGCATTTAATTCACTTCAGAGGTCCTGCCACCTGCACTCATTAATGCATTAAATAAGAACATCATTGCTGGCAATGCAGCCTAATTGTGTTTATCTAACCCTTCTAAACACGGTTCCCTGCGGACTCAATACAAACACACAATTCAAAACAGCAGAGTGTCTGTGCCCTGCAATGTCTGCCAGCAGCAGGCACACAGCTTACTGAGATGGACCTGAAGAGAGGCAGTTGAACCACTACTCTGGATTTAAAGCTTTCATACTGCTCAATGGATTTGCTTGTAGGAAAAAAAAAAAAGCAGAGAATACATAAATTTGCAGTGAGCATAACATGAACTAAGCAAGGCTCAATACCAGTACGAGCAAAGCTTCATCATTTCTCAAGCCCCTACCAGGGAAAAGCTGAGCTTTCTTTCACAGAGCAATGGAATTCTTTGCTGTAACACCAGGTGCTCAGCATTTTTCAACATCTGAGTCAAGGACAAATCAGTCCTTGTTTAACAGTGTTCAGCGCAATCCCAACCTGCTGCTGATCTCAACAGGCCTGACTGCACAGAGCCCTAAGGCAGTTTTGCAGCATTGTTGAGGCCAGAAGATCCCCACTGCAGCTGCATACCAGTAAGGAGCTCTATCCCACTGCCACTTAAGTCCTGCCTTTTAGAAGGGCCCAGTAATCCAAGATCCACACCTCCTACACATTACTGCTTCCAGGTGATGGTGCAACTAATTCTAATTCTAACTAATTCTTAATTCTAATTCTAATTCTTAATTCTAACTCAATTCTACCATACTTACTGAAGCTGTAACAGTGTTAGATAAGGCAGCAATACCTGCACCCAAAACACTGTGAGGCAGTCCCCATCAGTCTGCAAGTATGGGCAATCTTAAGAAAACCTGTTACTTTTCCAAAACCATGAGTCAACCTGAAATGTGAAGTCTAAACTAACCCAGTAAACGTGTGCTGAAAAGGCCCATCTAACAATGCTTTTCCCCGAGAGCCTCCCCAAAGCCACCTGATGCAGCCACGTGACTTACCCGCATCTCACACTGGAAAGAAGGAAGAGAAACAGAGAGGCTGGGCTGGGCTGACTACACAAGCGAACAATTTGTTGGCTGCTGTGATTGTGTTTTTAGAAAGACAGGCTTCCCAATCCACTGAAGCAGAACCCAGGACATACAACTAGCTTTCACAGAATATGCTAGCTAGCACGTACATGGCCATTTTGTAAGGAACCAGTCCCAGAAAAATCAGACAGTGGATATATGCAAGGGTGCTCACAGATTTAGAAGGCTTCTGCAGCCTGGTCTGTGCTGGCTTCCAGTATTGACGCTGCCTGCAAAGCCAAGGTGCCAGTAATTTATCCGGATTTATGCTTTTAGTGCTGTAAAAACCTGGGACCCAAGAAATGGAAATGCAATGCAAAATAGATTGTAAATTCCTGCAAAACTCCTCCCCTCCCTCAGGGGTGAGAAGGTGCCTGGGATTAACATTACTGTTCCAGTCTCTATCACAACCACCACAGTAATGCAAACAGTGACAACAGCACAGCCCAAGACATTACTTCAAATCAGCATAAGCACACTAATACTGGGGACCTGTGTCAATGAGAAATCAGAAAAGCATGATTTCTGAATCATCCTGTCATAAGAAGCTCACTTTTCATTACACTGAACCTGAATGCAGTTTTCATGAGCTTTTCTAATTGTTCCCTTAGTTAACCTCTTTCCAACCAAAAGAGGTTAAAGTCAAATTGTATCGGGTAGTTACAGACAGGTACATCCTGCAATCCCTGGCCATATAAACCATATATATTGCACACACAGAGCTATAATATGTTGCATACATCCATTCCTTGTGGGAAAGGATTCCCATTTTTCTAGGATGCCTTGCAAGACAGCAAGAATAGAAAGGTTTTTTTTGTTTATTCGTGTTAAAACTAAAACCACAAACACCCCCCTGCCCCCCCCAACCTCCATAAACTGCATAGAAACAATTCTTGCCTTACTAGATTACAAGCAGGAGAAAGTCAAAGAAAATGGATTGCTGGCTCCCTGCTGCATGCTTGAGTTCACAGACTCCACAGCACTTGCTGAATGCATGCTATATATACATTGGAGACCAAGGGGAAGAGGAGTGCACATGCCACACATGGTTACAGTGATATGAGAGATGCTGCTAGAATTTTGTTTGTTTTAAACAAGACAGATTTTCCAAAAGTTTCCCAGACAAGCTCTTCACACTGACAACAGAGCACCCATGCTATTATATATCCTTCATGTGGTGAACCAGTGACAGTGACCACAAGCATTTCATCTACATAAAGGCTGAAAATAAAGTGCTAGAACGCTACACTTCACATAAACAGTCACCCCTAAATCAGACTTCAGGAAAAATGGTTACGTAAGAAAGAACAAAATTACTCCATACCCTGCATGACTAAGAAGCAGACATTCTCCCCCTCCTCAAAGAACCTTCTACTCACAGATGCAAAGGAAATGGAGATGCATTTGCCAAAACACAGTAGTACCAGGTTCAACAGAAGGTATTACAGTCACCAATTTCTTTGTTAAAGCACCCGGAGTGCTGTTCAACACCAAATGACTTCTGCTAAGATCTGCTGCATAAAAGCAAGGAAAGTCCTTTTAAAATCTTTAAATAGCGACAGGAAACTGTGCTGGATTTATGTTTTTACATTTACAACATGGAAAACAGTGACAAAATGTGCAAGACAAATAATGAAAGAGCCAAAGTGAAACATATATGTAAAATATATATATATACAAATACATATAAAACCTGGAAAGATATTTATATATCTTATGTAATATATAAAAGCATGTGTTATCTTATATATAAGCATCATTCCAGTTTATTATACAAAAGGGAATAACCAGAAAAGTTGGAAGACTATTACACATGCATTGTCATCAGCAAGTTGGTACCATCTTTGTCTATTTTATCTTGCCATAATTTATGAAATCCTGTTATTACTGAATGCTGCAGGTATAAATGCACCAGTAGCATCTGTGTTACAAACAGTGCCTAGATGCAGGTCAAGCGAGACACACTGTATGAAGTACTTTGTTAAAAATAACACTTTTCACAATTTGAATCAGAACAGTAACGCAGACCCAAGGTTTCATTCAAAAACATAGTTAAGCATCATTGTCTCCCTTTGCCACAACTGCCACTTTTTCAACTTGCAGATACTATTACCACACCACTGACTCAGTATCTAAATCATTCCCTGTGCCACTCTGACTTTATATCAGAAACAGTGTGGCCAGCAGGAGCAGGGAAGTGATCGTCCCCCTGTACTCGGCACTGGTGAGGCTGCACCTTGAGTACTGTGTTCAGTTTTGGGCCCCTCACTACAGGAAAGACATTGAGGTGCTGGAGTTTGTCCAGAGAAGGGCAACAAAGCTGGTGAAGGGCCTGGAGCACAAGTCTTATGAGGAGCAGCTGAGGGAACTGAGGTTGTTTAGCCTGGGGAAAAGGAGGCTGAGGGGAGACCTTATCGCTCTCTACAACTACCCGAAAAGGAGGTTGTAGTGAGGTGGGTGCTGGTCTNGAACAGGCTGCCCAGGGAAGCGGTTGAGTCACCATCCCTGGAGGTATTTAAAAGACATGTAGATGTGGCACTTTGGGACATGGTTTAGTGGTGGACCTGGCAGTGCTAGAGTAGTGGTTGGACTTGATGATCTTATAGGTCTTTTCCAACCTAAACGATTCTGTGATTCTATGATGTGAGGGGACAGTAGCCCAAGGCTTAAGGATGAGGCAGTTAACTCTACAACCAGTAAATACCTTGGATTCAGCAAAGGTGGGCAGCCAGAGCTCCAATTACAGCAGCACATCTTGATGAAACAGAACTATGTCATTACTAGCTGAAGTTTGACCAAGGATGTCCACAAAAACCCTTGTAAAAAAAAAACCCAAACAAGATCCACACAACAGCTGTTTCTGTCCCCTGTAACTTCTCTGAAACCAATTTGTTTTGTGTCAATTACATACAGTTCACGCAGAAGAACATGGTCTTATTCCCATGCACAAAGTTCCAAAACCAAGTTTGATTTCTCAGCACAAGTGAGAATTTCTCATCAGTCATCTTTGTCAGGCTATTACCATTACCAGTTATTTCAAGGTACCTGACGTGATTTTACCAGAGGGCAAGGTGGATACTTCGCACACTTTCAGTCAACGTGTAGGATAAATACCAAAATTTCAGGCCACAACCCATGTGCAGGTACTGTACATAGCAGCCATTACAGAGAAGTGCCCCAATTACCTCCTGTAACTGATTTTCTTCATCTTCTGTAATCAGCTAAGGGAAGAACCACATGCCTGTGTCTATGAAAATCAAGTTCCCATTAAGTCATAAATCCACTCCCTATTCCCATAATACTTTGAAGCAGTCTGAAAGGAGGTGCCTTGGACAACATAAAAGACTCACTGGGAAAGTTTAGACACCAGTTCACCCAATATCAAACTAAATTTGGTTAGAAGAAGATAAGAGTTTGCTTCACTTAACTAAACATGTATCTAAGCCCTGAAGGTCTGCCCCCGGAGAGATAAGCAGACTGAGACAAGAATTACCTCAGATCCACATTTCTTCAAAAATAAGGCTCTGATAATTGCTGTGACCACTGCAAAACAGCTGAGCTGGGAACATTTATTGACCAAGATTTGTTGCCTTGTGCTAACTGCACTCTGCCCAGGGAGAGCAATGCTCTTCAAAACTTCAGCTTTTCTACAGCAAGCCTCACTGCATTACCCAGCACAAAACAAAACACTTCAACTGCAAAATATTTAGGAGAGTTTTGCCCCATTTCAGGAACTAAAATAACCAAGTCGTTTTCCTCCATCTTCACAAAAATAAACTAGACCCTTACTCCCCAATGGCAATAATCATCAGAAGTATTGTGCTCAAAATGATTACTTTGCTGGCACTACAGCTGTTTGAAGCAGCAAGGTGGGCAGAAACACGAGTAACAAAACCACCTTTCAATCACAAGTGAATAAAAATTAATATTAGTTTGAATGGATGTCATAAAACTGTACAACAAACTCTGAAAGCTGTCTGAGCTGTCACAGGAGATTAGGCACTATTCACCCCTTTTTATAATTGAATAATAATAAAATCATCCAACATTTCCTGTTCCTCTCTCTACCCTAGAATTTTTTTTCCCCTAAATAACACTTTGTAAGCAATACCAATGAGAAACCAGTTATATCATCCACTTGGCTAGTGCTATCTGCATTCCAAATGAAAAAGTTAATTGCACTGAGACTACAGAAAGAGTTCTGGAGGAACGAAAACAAATACATTTTATTCTCTTAAATCTAAATACACATTACAAAACAAGCATGTACCTATCACCATGGAAATTTAAGAGTCATTATAATTCTTTTATTTACACATCTCTTTAGGCTAGGGGACACAGGCAGCGTAACTGCCAGGTTTTTAAGAGTGCTTGGTTAATTTTGGAGGTTATCACAGTGAGTTTTCAGCATTTGCTATTTCCCTTTCAATTGCTCTACTGATCTGACCAGGTTTAACACAGAAATCCTACTGAAGGCGCACCCATAAAGTATCAAACACACATCAGAGAAATATCTGTAACATGATGGTCGGTAAAATCATTTGTTGCATTCATGAAGAGATGAGCAAAGGGTCTGCAAGAAATGGTGAAGCCTAGAATCCACATTTGTTCCTCCTGTAATGAATCACTCAATCTGAAGAGAAGCAAGACAAGCACGTTGCCAGACAACAGCAGCAAAAGGAAATAAACTGCAGAGCTCCCTGCAAAAACACCTCTGGTATTATCCACTATTGTTTAATTAGAGAAAAAGCTATAAGTCACCGTTAGTGTTTTTAACATGACTGAAGGAAAACTAGATTTAGAAAGTACTGAAATTATTCACAAATAAAGGAGTATAGCAATCTCCATCACAGCTGAAAACAACAGGGCAATCCATTGAAATGTTTGGTCATAATTATTCTGTAAGTCACAACGTGAATTTAGGTCAGGAGGACTGGTCTCTAACCTCACAGTCATCCTGAGCTCACAAATCACTTGCCTTGCATGCTTTGTAACACAATCGCTTTATTTAATATATACTGTCATGCTCAACATTGCAGATATGCAAAGTACATATATCAGCTGAGACTGAACTAAATTTGTCTGTGCATATGTGAGCGAGCTCAGGTTTAAAATAATTAGCTGAATTAAAGAGAGAGTGGTCTTTCTTCTACTTTGTGAGTTTTAATTTTCTTCCATTGGGAACTTTTTCCAGAAAAAGTACCAGCAACTATTTCCATTGCCCTATTACGCCAGACACACAAATAGCTCAACTTCAGTGTACTGGGGTCCCTGGCATTAACCACTTCTTAGGTATCATTCCTGTACTAGAGCTAATATAAACCTGGTTTTAGTAAAGGCAAACTCACACTGAAGTAATCAAGAATTCCTCATACCCAAATCCAGTGGAATTAGTATTGACTAGCCTGAAATTCCAGCTTACTAGAAGGATTTTCTGTCCTTCCCCTGAAATGCATCCGAGTTAGCTAGAAATTCTCCTCTTTCCATGGTCACCCTGGACTTGCTGGGATGACTAACCAGACAACTGGGTAAAATTCTGCAGCTCAGGAAGATGGCCCACTGGTTTCTTCTGCCTTAAAAATAATCTTCTCCGCAAAGAGATACCAATTATGTCACACAATTTTAACACAATCTAAATCTGTTTCTCAGCTGTAAGAAGCATTTTCTTTACCCCCACCACCATTCTTTCCCCTCAGCCATTACTTCTCAGTGTCACCCTCATGCCAATACTACCATCCAAACCACTGCACAGCAAGTCAAACCAGGCAGCTGAAATAATTAATTTTTTTTTTTTGTTGTAAATTGTCAGGCAGATCAGATCCCTTATCTTGCCTTCCACATGGCAACACAAGCACCAACACCAACACCGAGTCAGTGGAGCAGACAAGTATCAAGCGGAGGAAGGAAAGGAGGAGGTACCAGCAAAAATATTGCAGATTTATAACAGACTATAAAAAAAGAGCATGTAACCACAGGCTCAGATTTAAGCATCACATGATCCAAACACTGCTTTCTCATTTCACAAAACAAAATGCAATTCATTCATTTTGAGAAAAGCTCTGGTCTTTATCAGGTAAATCACATCAGCCGCCACGCTGATGCTCTAAGGCTGGAAATTTTCAAAAGTTCCTGAAACAGAAAAGTCACGATTTTTTGGATTCAGCTTAATTGTTTCAAACCTAAAGTCACTCAGCTGTACGCAAGAGGTCCAAACAAAGACTGAAAATGTTTTCTGCATTCCAGCAAGTGCTTCCAGTGGCCCTGTACCCATGGCAATTCTCCCATAGCAACTGGCAGGTCACATCTACAGGAGCAGGAGTGGTTTTGTGGTCGTCTCAGATGGGATATGCAGGCTCTGCATGCTGCAAAGTAAGTGCTTTTTAGTACCTTCATGCTTCCAGAGTTTATTCACTAATTGTCCTTGAGAAAAGCAAGTGCAGTAAAGTGGCTGAACCAGGACAGTGCTTCAGAAAAAATTAAAATTGCCATTTCTCTTTGTCACAGACAAGATCTTTTCCTTATACCCCTTGATACTGGTTACCTGGAAGCATACACACAGTAAAGGATTTTTTGTCTTAATGAGAGGGCACCACAGCTTACACTGGGATTTGCCTAACACTGCATACTACGACGTTTAAAACGAGGTTTCCAACACAGCCAGACAAGATTTCAGATGGGCAAAGAGCATGTGCAGACAAGTGTATCTATTTAAAACAAATACTACCAGCAGCATCAGGCAAAGCCACAACTTATGAATAGCTATGTCTCTTAAAAGCACCAAGTAAATTAGCTGTAATGAATGTTTCTATTGAGCTCAGTTGCACAGGGCTTCCCTTTATGCCATTTCATCAAGGTTCAAACACATTGAGAAACACTTCCACACAGATGCAGATTTTCAAATACGTATTTTTGCAAACTCCTTTGAAGACAGCAATGTACACAGGAAAGTTTGGGCAAACTCTGGGATTCCTCTCCCTGCCAGCACCATGCACACAGACATACACAAAAATTATTTTTGTTTATTCAGTCCCTCCAGTCTCCGCAGACATCCCACCTCGCTGTGCCGATGAACAGCAAGGTCTCAGCCACTGCCCATCCCGGGAAAAGGCAGCGAGTGAAACTGAGCCAAGCAGGTGGTAGAAGGGAAAGAGTATAAACACCCCTAGGCTGATCAGGAAGGCTAAAAAGGAAAAGAGATACCAGAAGCCCAGCACAAAGAACATTAAAATGCTGCTTTGGTTCATACATATCTTCTTTAAAAGTCCACAGGAGAAGACAAGCACTTTTTTTTTTTTTTTTGAGGCTCCAACAACTAGATGTTAAAAGCAAAACCTTCAGGAGAGTTTGCACTATAATACCATGCTGTGACACTTCAACAATCATTTTATTCTACACATCTTCCCTACAATTTCTTATCTAGCTAACCTTTTAATTCCTGTCACAGAGCAAACTGATAAATTGAGCAACACCACTGACAGGAACAGTTAATTTTTCATTCAAGTGAGAACATTTGAGGCTGTTTCACACTGGCGAATTAGTAGTGAAGAATCAAGAGCTGTATTTTTATTTTTACATCCCTTAAATATCTTTAATAATGTTCTGATTTTAGTCTCTGAAAATTATTTGAGACATCAAGCGCAGCTTCACTTCCAGATACTCCCCTTTCAGGAGTACAGTACAGGAAAGGAAAAAACCTACATAAGATACTGTAGTTGCCATTTTTTCAGTGTAACGAAATACCACAACAAGGTCAGGGAATACATTCACAGGGTATCAAAATAGCATCTCATAGAAGAACAGGAAAGAAATCACTGAAACTGCTGAGAACAGTGTTTCAGTCAGCTAATGGAGAGCCAGCAGGAATAGTAGGAGGTTCCCTCCGAAGTCACCACCCTGCCTGGGAAATTAACATTACGGACAGGTCTTTTCCAGATCCTATCTGCAGCTTTGCAGGATGGGTCTTGTAGTAATCCTGCTCAGTCCAATGCCAAAAACCCCCCTCTATTAGAAGCTGCTCCAATCTCCTCCAGAAAGCTATCAGAGTGCAAAGGGCCAGGAATGTGAGTTTCAAAAGTGACCTTTCTGAAGCTTTTCCAGCAGAAAAGTTGAAACAGAAAACTTTTCCACTGTAAACCAGCTAGCAGTGTCTTTCATTCACTTTAACGCCTGCAAAAAAAGCTGAAGGATATTCTTGAAATACCATCATTATCACCACTTATTTACAAATTCAGTGGAACACTGGTCAATCCACACCTGACTAGGGATTAATTCACTTATCTATTTAAAACATAGAAAACCCCAACTATAAAACACTTTTGTTAAAATTAATCCAGAAAAATCTTGATAATTATTTCCAGATGGATTATAAATATGCAAGAATCTCAGAAACAAAGCCTTGGTATAATCAAAAGAATATCATTAACAGGCTTTTATAACAAATACCATTAAGGCAGAGTTTTGGTACTTCGGTCGAGGAATCTGTTAAAGCCCACCACAAAGACTGCCTTTTAAATATGCATGCCAAGACCACACAGTATTTACTTGGTGTCCATCCACCAGGCACAGAGAAACAAAGAGGTGGTGCTATAATTGTACCTCACTTAGCTTCACATTTCAAAACATTGGAGTCAGTTTGAAAATATGCCATTCACTCCAAACCAGGAGTGCTGGGCACAGGGCTTGCTATCAGAAGACAAATTCCTCTTCCCCTCCCAAGCACTCCTATTCCTTTAAAAACAAGCAAGCTGCAGTTCAGCAGCACATAGGGCAGATTACATGGGAATACAGCCAGTCTGAAGCATCACAAGATCTAACCCAAGTCTGCCAACGTGCTAAACGTATGAGCCTAGAATGTCTTACCTACAGCCACAAAAGTCAGATGTGATTTTACATCAATATAAATTAATCTGTAGCATCAACAGTGACATCTATCTTTTAATCAATATTGATTAGGGTTTTTCCTTTGTCTTTAATAATAAAAAGTCCCCCAAAGGCAAATTCTGGCCTCACTTCCACCACACTGTTACAGAAGCTGCTCTGTTCCCCTGTGTAGTCCTTACTATAACAACTTCATGTCTCTGAGCAAACGGTTAAGATAGTGAACTTTTTTCTGTGTGTCACATGGTAAGACACATCTTAATCCAACATCACTCTGCCAGTCAAAGTCTCTCATTTATCATGCCTCTCAGTGTAACGGCAGTGGAGAAAAATTCTGCAGTTGCATTGCCAGGGATGTCAACAGCTAGCTACTTGTGGAAAACATTTAGTAAGCTGTCCTTAAAAGTCTACAATTAACCATAAAGCTGCTGTTAAATTTGAAGCTTGGGAACAGGGAGGTGTTTTAAGTGTCAGAATGAGTGGCCTGACATCAAAAACTTGATATGAAAGTTTGCCACTGAAGAAATGGGCTGGCACAAAGGGCAGATGATGCTTTTATTTAAATGAGGTTGGCTGCCAGCACCAGAAAGTTTTGCTATCAGCATTGCCGACACCTGATATCATCTGTAACACACAGCAAGCCTATTATGTTATTTTGTTGTGTGTGTGGTTGTATACATAAAAATAACGATAGTTAAGAGACTCTGTAACACTCCACAGCCTGTGTACCACTGCTGCTCTAATCAGGTAGTCTAGCCTGTAGAGGTCTAGATCCTATCTCAACCATTTCTTCACTAGCCAATAAATACTTGATCTTCAGATAAAATGTAAATTATGTGCAATATTTGTGTGTGTGCGTGCGCGTGTGTGTGCGTGCGCGTGTGTGTGCGTGCGCGTGTGTGTGCGTGTATCTCACTTTTATCATCAAGTCTCATAACTGCAAAAATTCCTTTCCATGTTAGGCTGATCAATCTGTTACTTTTTTTAGTATATTGTCAGCATTGTGTTTTAAGTTTTTTTCTAAAGCCTGAAAAATATCAACATCTGTGATTTTAAAATAAACAAACCCCAACATGCTGCATACAGACTCCTTCAAAAGCTAAATAGCTATTTAACACCTCTGGTTTGTATGTAGCTAAGAGGGGCCAGGAAACAAATTGGTTTAGCTTTAGAAAAGATTTTTTTAAAATGAACTTACCTTCTTTCTAACTCTGATATTTTTGTATTTTCATTTGAATTTATTTTCCTAAATAGTGCTCACCTTCCCATCTTCTCTTTTGAACCTTCTTGCCTCCCATATAACAGCATTGGCTTTTAACGGCTGGGTGTCTTTTTTAAAAAAGGATCTCTGCTTAAAACTCTTGTAGGTCATAACCTATTAGCATGTTTCAAAGCTTGATCTCTCTCCTCAGCGGTGTGCAAACCCCTCCCACTGAGAGAAAAATAGTGGTCTCCTGCTCAAGAGCCATGGGATGTTTTCAGAATCCCAAGCTCCAGAGGAAGGAGTGCATCACCTACACACACTCCCTTGCTTGAGCTTTTACTGTACAAAGGAAAAAAAGACTGTGCTGACAGGTATCAGTCCCTTGCCACCATGCTTTTGAACAGCAGCCTGTCTCACACCACGGCTGTGGCACAGATGCGTGTACAACTTCAGTAACACCACTATCAGCTGGAAGTAGACACAAATGACCAGCCAGCCACTCCCTCCTCCCAGCCTCCTTTATGTCAGTAAGTCTTAACCTGGCTGTTTGAGCAATGTTTAATCATAAACAGTTTTGAACATGCTCCAAAACATAAACAAAGGCGAGTAGGAGAAAACCTGGGAGTCCAATACAGAGAATCACTTGCCACTTGCTGCTGAACCAGCTAACAGAGCAAAGAAACAAGGAACTGCTGAGGGACAGAATATAAGCACCTGGTGTTCATTTAAAACAACCACCACGCAACAACATTAAAGTGTCCAGAATTGCAACCACAGAAGGATTTCAAGGACTAAATATGTTAACATTCTTGGTTCTCTCAAAAACAAAGAAAGAAAGAAAAATTAAATTGCTTAGAACACCCACTTAGATGCCTGGAAATAAACTACCCTCACTGATCTCATCCCACTGCCACCTTCAACACAGTCATCTTGATTCCCTTCTGTGTTGCTAATCAAGCTAAAATTAACTCCTCTCCTCCTGCTTACCACACATACTAGCACCACAAAAATCAACACCAGGGCAGGATCCTTTGTCTCTCTCCACTAGTGCAGCCCACCTTGCTTATGCAGTAAATATGTATTTAGGACCTATAGGACCTGTCGTGGGATTTTAACCACATTCATTGTGGGGCTGGATAGCTGTTTAGACTGGGCAACAGTAAGCAGCTCTTACAAACCTGCTTCAAATACTTCTGAACACCTTCTAGTCATTATTGGCCTCTACGGACCTCTAAAATGGGCTGCATGAAAATGGAGATTTCAGTCCTGTTTAAGCCTATGTCCATCTTAGAAGAATCAACATCATACTCATCACTCCTGCTTTGACAGGGTGTGAAGATGTGTCTTAAGTCAGCATTTCCTCAAAGCCCTGATGGACTCCTCATCCGCACGGCACTTAGTTAAACTGTTTGGAGCATATACAGAGGACACAAATTCATTTCCTATGGTTGCCACTCGGACAACATTGTCAAAAAAAGTACATACCATATGCTCGTGTTCAATTTTAAAGCAGCTCCATTTTAGATCTCAATGTGACATTTCAAAGGCAGAAAAGCCAAATCAAAACAAAATCCCCATCCTACCAGGCAACACTCATTAAACAAAGGTAAAGTACAGATCAAATTGGCAGAATTACGGAGTGGAACAGAAGCTTAAAAGAAAAAAAGCACTCTGTGGAGATAGATGTTCTTCAAGTGTGTGCCTGACAGCAGCCAAGGTTTTATGCTATTAAAAAAAATACAATACACACCCGTGACAAACAAGGTTATTCCATCCACCCCCATGCTAACTTGCTGTCCCACTAAGTTAATTCAAGTGCACACTGAAAGGCAACTTGTATGAAACAAAGTAGGATCAGACTTATTTCTATATTCTCCTGCCACCATCCTTGTCCTATATCTATCCTTCATGAGACAGTGGCAAACTCTCTACCGTAAGACTGAAATGGCAGACACTGCATACAGTCTTGGATCAGGAGTAAGTTTTGCTCAGCCCTTGCCAAGGGCTCAGAGGTACGACACATCTCAGCTTCTCACATCCCACTTCGCCCAGTCCTAGGGTAGTACTGCCAAACCACAGCTCTCAGCCCCCATGAAGACATGCAGCCCCTGGCTGCTTCAGGACCCCTGGACCATGGCTATTCTAGTAGCACCAGGCAGCAAGTAGCCAGTCTGACATTCAGTTTGTTTTCCAGAGATGTCACAGAAATGGCAAATAGCCCTGTAACACACACATTTGCTCACAGTGTTTCTGCACCAGAAAACGCTGCCTAGCCCCCATTCATGACATGCTGAGTTCTTCCCCCATCCAAGACAAACCTTAAGATAAGAGCCTAAGTCTGACTTCCATTCTACCACAGCAGAGACCACAAGAAGTGACTCAGCAGAACACGGTCACCACCAGCATCTCTCACTCCTTCCCTGCTTCTGTGAAATTTGAGAGCCCTTCTGAGAGGCCTTCCAAGCCTCTGCTGCTCACACTGATCTTGGTTAAAATGAAAAAGGTCAGTATTAACTATTTTCCCTCTTTGCTCATCTTGGCAGAAACACTCAACTAAGTATGCTTCTCCCTCAATCACAGACCACAATTAACACCTACCTCAGTGCCAAAAAAAAGCCCCACCTGCACCCACGCTCTGGGGAACTTCCCTATAACAGCTTCTACAAAGAGTTCTGTTTTCAATAAGAAATTAAGCAGTACGCTTAGAATTAAATATGTAGTGACAGCACGGAACTAACTGCAGTGCCACAATTGGCTACAAGTAGCACTGGTTATTCATTTCCATACCTAACTCAACACCAAGCATTTTAAAACTTTGCTCTACTGCTGGGGAGTTTCCAGCTTGCCACAGATGCTGCCCCTTTCACCACAGAAATCTGGCCACGGCTGCCACAGGCAACATGCAACTTTGATTCTACCCTTATCTTCAACCTACCTCCCATCTTCTTGGGAAGACTCTTCCTTTATTACTACGAGTATCCAGATCCTTGGGAAATTTTTATGCCCTAGAGAAGGAGGAGAAACTAACCATTTGAGTTTGAGAAGATCAGTTCATAAAATCTCCTAATAACCATCAGAGAGAGGCACTTGTTTCAGCATCTTTATTGGATACACTAGAGCAGTTTAATTCTCATGTAAGTCTCATCCGCAATGCCACAAACTTTCTCCTAACGGGCCATTCACCATTGTAGGGTTTGCTTTCAAGGAGCCAGCCCACCTCCTTGAAAGTTCTCGCAAGCCATCTAGAAGACTTTCCCTTCCAAATCTAAGGAACTACCTATAAGCATGTTAGCAAAGGCTGTGCAAAACAAAGTAACCTCCATAAAGCTCCGGAAAAGATCCTAATTCCCACATAAATATGCCACAAAAAGCTTGCATGTGGGATGTTACTAACCTCTGAATTCAATCAGACCCTCTAAGAAGGCTCTAACACGCAGAGCATGACTATGATATGTTTTCCTTTGAGGCTGGTTCAGTTCATTTAGAAAGTGATTTGAAAGAGCTAATGTACTATTTCTGTACATTATAAAAAACGATCCATATGGAGTCAGACTTTGCAAAATGTTCGCTCAAGTCCTTTCCACTCCCTCTGAAGACATTTCACAATCCATTCGATACCCAGTAGAGGAAGCCAGGATTACTGTTTTAAAAGCAGCTCTGAGGGTAATTTAAATGTTTTAAAAGCTGACATCTTCTGGACTCACAGCCAAATAAACATTTGGGGCAACACAGAGCATCTCACACAAATGTCTACGAAGTGACATCCACCTGCAGCCTCCAAAATACTGACACTGGAAGTAAAGGTTAGAAGACCGTTCTAGGCACAAGCTTCCTTCCTTCCCGCTAAAGAAGAGGAAAAGAAAATTTTACTGTGATTCGGGAAGAGATGACGTACTAGACTGGCTTGTGAAAGACCACCTAGCAGGACATGGCTAAGAGTGCAAACAACGTAAAACAACCCCAAGATTTTTAAGGTATTTTAAATCCTGCCAGCATATAAGGCTCTGCTGAGGGGTTTCTTCCTTGAAAGGAGTTTAACCAACTAAAGTGACAATGACTCTTGCAAAACAACAGCACATATGTAAGTTGCTGCCACAGTGGTTTCATTATTTTTAAATTGAGAAATTTTAGAGAGTTAACTTGTCATATTACTGGCATATTCTAAATGCTCCCCTTCCTTTGCTTCAGTATAATATACAGAATTAGGGAAATATTTTACTTTAACAGATGTATCTTACCTGGAAGCTTCATAAAAACTTCATAGTTTGCAATATCATCTTTTCAAGGAACAGGATTCTAGCCCTTCTCTGCTACAGGTTTGTTTAATAAGAATTCTCATACTTGCAATACTATCTGGTGAGCACAAAGCAGGATGAAATTGAGGAGAAACTGTGAACCACTGTGAGAAGAGGATACACCCACTTGTCACCGAGAGACCTCAGATTTGGAATCACTGTCCTTTGAAACAATTTTGTTTCCCAAATTCATTCTGTGGCTCTGTTTGCAGTGAAGCACTGATTTGGGACACTCAACTGTAAACAGATCATGTGCAAGTCTGAACTACTTGATTGCGCCTATTTCTAACAGCCAGTTTGCATATGCCTTGTTTACACAAAATACAAAAAATGCTAGCAACACTTTTATTGAACCACTACATACTAGAAATTTTCTCCTAAGAATTCCTATGCCTGAAAAAAACTTCAGTGCTTGCCTTAATATTCTATAAAGAAAGACATTAGCAGCAAAACATGTGCAAGCCTTTCCTTTGCAGGTCTTCCCAGTGCAAAAAGTTTCATTATGGCTTGTCTCTAGATAATGTCTGATGGAGACATGGTAGAAGAAGAGTGTGATTATACAGCTGAATGGACAAGACAGAAGGAGGCAAAGCCACCCAATTGCCAGGCCTGTTGACAGTCAACACCCCTTTACGAATGGTGGGCAGGCAGCCAACCCAAGGTACACCACATTACGCAAGCCATGAAACAATTAAGAAAAAGATCAATAAATAAATAGCAGTTGGCACATCTCCCACACCAGGAGTCTACCTTTACTAGTTTGGGCTACACCTCAAACTGAATATGAAAAGAAAAAACATTTTTGGTCTACCCATCAGGTGGAAACAAAATTTGCTTTCTGTGTCTAGTCCTTTTCTCCTCCCACGCAATCAGGATTTTGAGTGTTTAAGAGTCCATAGTTCTTATGCCCTCGAGAGAGGAAAGGCCTTAAGTTGCTCAAGAACAATTCCTTTAGCAAGTGCACAAACTGGCTCTGCAGGGAGTCCAGTACTGCTTAGTCAAAATGTTGGTGGCTTCTGTACGTGGCCTTAAGGGAGATAGAAGATTAAAACAGTTTGTGTGGGAAGACTTCCCAAGGCACTCTTTAAAGTGGCACGCAGCAGAAAAAAGGGGTACAGCTATAATGTTATATTTCAGAGAAAAGGGGAGGGAGGTCCTTTTCCGCAGTGCTTAGACCACCTCTGCAAAATTTTTTTGTCTCCTCATTCTGTTCTAAAAGATGGAGTGGATTGTACTTGTACATGAC